>JARFOC010000171.1:22439-90000 GCA_031763485.1 Osmoderma eremita
TGGTGTTTTCGGCTATTTGAGCATAGGTGGCACACCTTGGATTTATTTATATATATATATATATATATATATATATATATATATATATATATTAATGTAATAATAACAATAATCATGGATTTAACTGTGATTTAATTTCAACACATAATACAATGAATTATAGGGGCGCACACTGGATGTAACAAATCGAGTGATACGCGAAAAAACACATAATAAGAAATATTCGTTGGTTTCTCCGGAGGCTCCAGTCACTGAAATGAGAGACATGAATGCGAGAACTGTACATACAAATTTCACACTTTGATTATACAGTATATAATCGAGCATTTTTCATAATTATAATAGTATAGTAATTGGCTGAGCGCACCCTAACGGAATTCTAATTCCGAAATATTCCGCAGCTGTCAATTTGACATAGCGCTGTTGGTCAATTGATAGATACCAACCTCAAAATAGCAAATGCTCCAAATTCCTTCTAAAATTACTAATGTCAAAATAGAAGTCAAAATATGGCTTCGGGTTTATTAAATGTTGTCTTGAGGAAAACCCTAGCGGTTTCTCCTACAAAACTACTCGCCAAGAATGGAGCCGCTTTAATGCACACCAGGTAAACGAGGTGCAAACTCGTAATATTCACATATTTGTTATGTAATATCAAATTGAGGTTACCTAACTCTCTCATAGCGGTACAAAGGATGCTAGATGGACCCCGGACGCGGAATGGGTGCAACAGTTTGAAGGTCCTGTTATGTTTAAAGACGAACTCACTTCACAATGGGCCTTACCACCTTGGAATGCTCAGAAAGCACCCGAAGAGAAAGCAGTGAAGAATTTGACGATTAACTTTGGCCCTCAGCATCCAGCCGCTCACGGCGTGCTAAGATTGGTGTTGGAGTTGGATGGGGAGGTAAGTTGAGATATCTAGCTCGTTATTTTGTATTTCAATGCAGGGTGTTAGATTGTCAAGCGAGCTGATCCTCATATTGGCCTTCTACATAGAGCTACTGAAAAACTGATCGAATACAAGACCTATACTCAAGCATTGCCATATTTTGATCGTTTAGATTACGTATCTATGATGTGTAACGAGCAGTGCTATAGTTTGGCTATTGAAAAATTGTTGAACATCGATGTACCTCTGCGTGCTAAATATATCAGAGGTATTTACGGTGTTTGCACTTTGAACTTGAACTAAGTCATTGATTTTAGTGTTATTTGCGGAGATGACACGTATTTTAAACCATATTATGGGTATTGGTACTCATGCTTTGGACGTGGGGGCTTTAACACCTTTTTTTTGGTTGTTTGAAGAACGTGAAAAGATGATGGAGTTTTACGAGCGTGTTTCTGGAGCTCGGATGCATGCCGCTTACGTCAGACCGGGGGGTGTATCTCTAGATATGCCTTTAGGATTGTTGGACGATATCTACGAATTTATAAATGAATTTAATGAACGTTTAGATGAGGTGGAAGATGTTTTGACCAATAATCGCATTTGGGTGCAGAGGACTAAGGATATTGGGGTTGTTTCTGCTGAAGATGCCTTAGATCTTGGATTTAGGTAAGAGGAAAATTCTCGTTAGTGATTTATAATGATACGTTTGAATCGATCTCTATAAAACAGTATAAAAATGTTCTTCATGTTTTCAACTCTTTTATATTTCTATCATTTCTGTATTGTCAGGATTAAAAGTAGTTATACATATTTATTTGTAGCGGAGTTATGTTAAGAGGTTCTGGTATCAAATGGGATTTACGTAAAACGCAGCCCTATGATGCATATCACCTAGTTGATTTTGATGTACCAATTGGAGTTAACGGAGATTGCTACGACCGATACTTATGCAGGATCGAAGAGATGAGGCAATCCCTGCGGATAATGGAGCAGTGCTTAAATCAAATGCCCGATGGGGACATAAAGACTGACGACGCAAAAGTAACCCCACCGAGTCGCGAAGAAATGAAGGTAAAATAATGTTTTTTTCATCTTAATTGAATTATTTTAAGTAATCTTCGATTTTCTTCCATTAGACATCGATGGAAGCTCTGATTCACCACTTCAAGCTCTTCAGTCAAGGATACCAGGTGCCTCCGGGAGCTACTTATACTGCCATTGAGGCCCCGAAAGGAGAATTTGGAGTTTACATCGTATCCGATGGTGGTTCGAAGCCGTACAGGTGCAAAATTAAAGCCCCCGGCTTCGCTCATCTAGCGGCTTTGCAGAAAATAGGAAAGAATCATATGCTAGCGGATATCGTAGCCATAATTGGCACTTTGGATGTCGTCTTCGGGGAAATCGATCGTTAAATTGTAGGAGATGCAAAAGATAATTTATATGAAGTTTTAGGTATTAAGAATCTAATACGTTGTACATATAAGATGTAATAAGAATAAAAATGTAATTTCCCGAAATATATTTGGTTTATTTTTTGTAATACATTAAAAACAAATGCGTTTTTTGTTTAAACGACTCTATCTTATAAATAATGAAAGCCTAGTCTACCATCGTATAAGCAGGAATTAGTTCATTTTTGTTTTATTCTTCCTTCCCAGATTCGTCATCTTCAACTACCTGTTCGGAATGATTACTGTTCTCGTCCACATTATTATTATTCAAAAACAGCGTGGATAATTTAGCTAACGATCCCACGGCTCTAAATCGCACTTGTGCTCTGATTTTATTCACCTTTTTCTTCCACTAAAATACAAAATTAATTTCAAATATTTTAGTTCATAACATTTTACGTGGTTGGTTGACTTCCATTGAAATGACTGGGAGGTTGGTATTAGTGTCCTAATATATATTACCATCACCAATATCACTGTAGTGAATATAGCTAATTTCACTGTGGTAGTAAAGTACGAAATCATAGGAATAGAAAGTCGTGAGCTTCTTCAATTTAATTTTTTTAAGGTATTTTAGAATATTTCTTCGATCACATTATCAAGTCTAACGTTTCCGGCGTTTTTTTTTATATCAGGCGCGAAATAAAAGTGTCAGAGTGATTTATGTAGTTTATAAATGTATAGGTTACATTATAGTTTTTGTTGCTTTTACACATTTTTTTGGGTATTTTTGCTACATCCCTAGTAAAAAACCACTCGAAATAGGACGTGAATATGTTAAAACGATATTTTAACGCGGTTAAAACTATTAAAACTTTGTGAAATACTGCCTGATAAATAGTGAATGAATGTTGTGACTATAAACAGTTTTGAAAAATGTGTCTGGAATATCGCTACGCAACCGGGCGGATGATCGAAAATAGAATGTAATGTTACAAGGACCAAGTACTGACTACTATAGTGAGTATTTTTTTTGAATCAATTTTATTTTCCAACTTACTTCCTCGTCTCTGGAAGGCATCTCGGCAAGGTATTGTATCATATCTTTCTTTTGGGGGTCTAAAATCGCAAGAACCGAGACGCAGCCATCCACAGTACCTAAGACGAGAGCCTTGCCGTCTGGGGAACTTTCTACTGCCGATAATTCGGCTTGGCAACGATAGTTTGCTATCATTTCTGCGTCAGCCGTTCTAAAATGTTTTATTGTAATTTTTTAAAATTATATCTGCTTTCATTATTTTATTATCTACCTAAAAACTCTTAATGTTTTTTTACCACTGTGATAGTACAATACGTATTCATCAGTTTTTGTGAACATACAAATTATGGTAAAGACTCCCTCGGCTACTTTTGGGATGTAAGTCTTTACCGTTTGACCTTTTTTCAATTCTAACAACTCTAAGCCGCCCCTAAACGGAATTGGAAGCTGTATTATGATGTTCTCGTAATATATTTTGTTTAATCATACCTTTGTGGGGCATACAATCCGTACTTTCCGTCCAGTGTACATATACCACCCCATTTTGGTATTGTTCGGACGTGTTTCTTGTTTTTTATATCTACTATAGCACCCTTATCGGCTGCCGCAACTCCTATTAGGTGCCCTTTATGTGGCATCGGTATTAAAGAGCTAACATCCTAGAAGTAGGTGGTGGATATATTCGTATGTAGCGGCCCTCGGGTAAAATTCAAAACAAACCTTGATTGAGCAGGATTTTAATGTGATACGGTGCATTAACGTACCACTGATAGCATTATACACTATAACACAATCACGATTTGTCTTGTCGGCTGCTGTTACAACTATGTATTGTTTGTCCGAAGTTACAATGGCCGGTTTAAAAGGAACTCCGGTTATACTGCGGATAGGATACTCGAAAGTGTAATCGGTTTCACCGTCTGTAAATTCGGAAAGGTTATCGAAGAAAATCTTGAGAAATTTCTACAGGGTTTAACCTGGGATCGTTCTGACACAAGCCGTGGCTGTCGTTCTTACAACGTCAGTACCTTGCGGGTTACTAGGCTTCGATATTGCCAAAACTTTGTGACCATCTTCCATTAAAGTTAGCTGGCGTATCCCCGGTTGTTCGTCTTTGAAGATGACTCGTTCTGTGAGCCTGTGCCATATTAAAATATTACCGGATTCAGCTGAAATTATATATTTCGCATCGGGTGTTATCAAGGCATGGGTTACGATTGCCCCCAAAGGACTATCGGCTAGTTTAGTTATTAATTTTCCAGTACGCAGATTCCAAACACCGACACAGTTTCTCGTAGCTGTTACTGCGAGACCTAAATCGTGCGATAGGCTGCGGAAAAAGCAAAGTGTTTCATCCCGTATTCGAAGGAGAGTTTTTACCTTATCGAATCGATTTGCAATTCGTGCCTATCGATTACGTGGACCTGTTCGAAGATATTATTTATATTCCAGACTTTAACGGTTCTGTCTATCGATGACGTGACTATACTGTTCCAATTTCCAACTATCAACGCCTCCAATTGGATTATCCTGCCGAAATGTGCGTCCAGAATTTTTATCAGCTTGGTAGTCTTTAAATCCCAAACGTACAGATTCTTTCTACGTAATGGACATATAAAAGGTGTATCGTTGAAGGAAAAGGGATAAAATAGATTGTGTTTGTATACCTAACTCCTGCTATGGCATAGTTTTTGTGACCGCTGATCATTATAGAATTCGAATATAGCATTTTTGTGGAAATATTTCTTATGCCGTACGGTAGGGCTAACACTGTTGCTGTGGATTTGTCCAGATCATCATCGGTGTAGCCGAGATGCCAAATTATAAAACCGTTGCTGGTTGTACCTTGGATTAAAAAAAAAGTTATTTAGAAATTCATTCGCAGTCTTTTAAAAAATCAGGGTTCTATTTGGAATAGAAACATGTGCGTATGAAATAAATATTTAGCTTTTTTTTAGAACTGTAGAAATTCAAGTTTCTGTTTGGTTAGTTCTTTGCCAGTGGCGACTCGTCACTTTTTGTATAGGAAACGCCACTCTGTAGTAATATTAGAATTAAAACAAAAAAGTTGGGATGGTTAGGCTATTTTATGTTATTGTAGTATTGAAAAGGTATGCGAAAAAGAAAATGTTGGCAAACAAATTATAATTTATTACTCGAGAATTGCCTAGAGGTGATATCAAAATTATATTAATGTTTCTTTAATGATATCAACATTTATATTTAAATTATTGCTTAATCTGTGATTGTCTGCTATCTATATTCTGATATTTCCGATAAAGATGCTTGTTATTGCACACCAGACGCTACTTCACTACTTCCTTTCCTACTCAAGTAAAAATCTGAAGTATTATTGCAAATATCTAACAAGTAAGTATGTTTATTTATTAAAAAAAAATTACTTAATGTTAATATATAACCGATGTTTATATATTATTGTTGGGCATGATTAGTAATGTGGACTAGCTATTAAAGCGTTTTTGCTATTTTGGCGTAAAATGCTCCCTAAATGATATTACTCTCGCGCCGAAGGAAGTGATGTTAATGTTTGGTTTAATAATTCAAGTATATTTTCCAAATCAAACAATGTTTCTTTGTTTCCCTACCTGTCGTGTTTGCAAAATTTGTAAACACCAGTTTCAGGTATGTTGCTCCAAACCGGAAGTGTAGTCTTATCTGACGAGTCACCACTGTTTGGAACGAAATTGACGCTTTGTTTACTCCAGTAATAAAATCTTACTTAGATCAGAAGGGAATAATAATCTATAAAAATATCCTTTCTCAACGAACTATTTAAAACCAATAAAAAAGTTTAAGATTTCTCGCTAACATTGTTCAAAATCAATTAAGTATTTTGAGAGCAACGTAGATCCTACTATAAATTTATTTTTTTACCGTACAGCACTTTCTCATCTTTATCCAGTTTCAACTGCAATACAACTTCTGTGTCGTCCGTGTGCGATCTTTCCAAATCGCAAACCCTATCCCATCTCGACTCGTCGTCATTCCTTGTAAATTTCGAGACGCAATAGCAATCCGCGGTAACACAGGCGTATAAAGCTTTCTGGTCTTTGGTAACCAGTAGGGAACTGCAATTTTTTCGCTGCAGTTTTTACCGCAACTTAAAAAGAATATGTTTTTCATTCACCTATGATACTCCAGTGGTTCAAACGCTTTTATGCCCTCGTAATATATGAAAATCATTCTGTCGTCGTCGATATTTCCAGACCATAGAGTCGCTTTATGATTGTTATCGCCAGAGTATTCGATTTCTGCAAAAGTCCTTTGATTTTTTTAAATTTTAATCTCGAATTTCGCTCACTCAATATTGGCCATACGCTCGCATCGTAAGGATTTCTGTATCGTTCCTCCATATTACCACGGAAATCAAATTTAACCCAAGTTTTGGAACCGTAGATGAACAAATTCCGGTTCAACAGAAACACTCCAGCCACCTGTTCGTCTTCCTCCAGAGGATTATCGATGACTGTAAATTCTGATGATAACATATTTAAGAGAACCGTCTGCAACACAAGAAGAGGAAAATACAGTTCTCCTTGATAAATTTCACGGCGGAAAAACATAAACCTGGTCGTTATTGGTGTAGGCAGCAGCCCATTTGTTATCGGGACTTAAAACTAGTTGCTGCATGATTCCTTCGATGTTGGGGTTCACATCTCTGGTCAGATCGCTCGTCGATAGATCCCAGGTAATGAATCTATTGGAGACGGACACGACATAGCGTAGATCGGCCGTCAAACATATGGCAAAAACCGCAAATTGGTGGCCCTCGAGAGAATACTGTAAGAAAGAAGGGATTTTGATTCGGTTTTTTGTTTCAGTATCGGTTTGGATCTTTCGAGGAACATGTCGCATATACTAAAGATTTTGAATAAGATAAATGTCCCTGCAACTGTCTGGAAATCGTACAGATCCTTCGAAATCGACGGTAAAAAGATCGGTCTGATACGTCCGAATGTTTTTGAGCAACTGGTTAAGTTTCCCAGGGTTTTTAACACGAAAAATAAAGACGCCGTGTCTTTCGCCGATGGCATAGATACTTTTGAATGTCGTACCGATGCTATGGAAACGATCTTAAAGGAGCTCAAACGACAAAATAGATTCTCAACGCTAAGAGGTTGGAGGAACGAAACGTACGATGTTAAAACGAATTTCTCTTCACCTCCACTGTTTAAAATGGACAGATCGGCTACGTGCTTATTCGGAATAAAAAATTACGGGGTTACGATTAACGGATATGTGCGACATCCCGATTTAGGTATTTGTTTGTGGTTACAAAAGCGTGCCAAGGACAAACCTAGATGGCCCGGCGTTTGGGATACCACGGTCGGGGGCGGAGTTACAAGCGGGCAGGGGATTTTAGCAACTGCGCGGAAGGAAGCGGCCGAAGAGGCTTCGATTCCTCCAGAGTATTATAAAGATATCGTTTGCGTGGGATCCGTGGCTTGTCGCTACGAATCTGGCGAGGGTATCTTTCCGAATACGGCTTTCGTGTTTGATCTGCGATTACCGCTTGATTTTGCGCCCACAAATAGTGACGGGGAGGTGGAATATTTTCGTTTGGTACCCGTTGCGGACTGCCTGGACATCATAGAAAGTGGGAATTTTAAAGAAACGGTCGTTATCGCCGTGGTAGACTTCCTCGTCAGACATTCCGTGATTACCCCCTATGATAATCCAGATTACTTGAGTATTGTACAATTAGTGCACGCAGAATTGCAATTTTTATAATAGAAATAAATATATGTATATATATAATGGTGTGAATTCGTTTTATTTTACCTTCAAAGGTCCTCCGGGGGTATGCAAACAATGGTAGAGAGGCATCAAGGCGCAATGTACGGGTCCCTTAATATCGCAATCGTTCAAGAGCATTTTTATGTTGGAATTTGTTCCGCTTTCAGGCAGCAAGCGTCCAACTAGTTGTGGCGCGAGCATATTTGGGTATAAAGCGAGTACAGCGCCCCCTAGACGCAAGGCGTCCGCTACCAACATCAATTCTCTGCGAAACACAAGCGAAAATAATTCGGGGAGCCACGGTGAAGTTCGAAAATTACCTTTTGGCGTTCTTATCGTCCATGTTGACGGAGGCGTCTTCGTAATCGGCTAGAACGGCTTGCAAGGGACAGCTGGATAACTTGGCGTGAAGCCATTCGTAGTTGAATAAAACGTTTTCGTATAAATCTTTAAATCTTCTCGCCCTAACTAGGTGATAGGGTAACTCGCCGAACTAAAATTAGTTTAAAACCATAGAAGATATAAAAATCTCCTATTTTAAAGTGCGAATATTCGTGCAGGTTTTTTTTTTTTAATTTTTACCTTCCTCAAATTGTATCTGGAAACATTCCCATCTTTCGAGTAGAACACCAAGGGTTGCAGGGGAACTTTACGATCAGCGATACCCTCCTTGTCGTTTAGATTGAATCTGTGCCTTTGGATCTCCGTATACTTGAACGGTTTGGCCTTGCCGCCGCCCCAGATGCCTAAATAATAATCGGCTATCATAGAATGGAAATAGGTGGCCATGTTCATGTTTTTAAAATATCTTTCCTTCGCCGTATCTCGGAATTGTCTGCGAACAAATTCGTAAGATCAAACCGGCCCGATCAAACAACTCCGGAGATACCTGTGATACCAATTCATAACGCTAACACCGTCAGCTTCGCGCTCCGATAAATAGTTCGGTAAATCGTTCCTTATTCTAGTCCATAATAGCGGTGGAATTCTCCTGACCGGCGGTAAATGATATTGGTACACGTCGTCTAGGACTTTATCGTCTAGGGAGATCAAATCTTCCAGTTCCGATTCAGATAAACCGCTTTTGGCAGCGGTAATATAGGCCAACCCGTGGAATACCAATATTCTCCCGTGCTTCAAACGATTACCGTTCGATCAACGCGTGTTGTGCGGAAATTTTGATCTCCTACCTGTTTTTCGATCCTTTCGAATAGCATCATTATCGAGTCCATGACCGTCGAAGCCAAGTGCGTGTCTTGACTTTTAGTATAGCTCCTCCATCGGCAAATTTCGGCGAAGACCAATTTGACGAAAATCGGTAGGCTGCATTTTTCAATCGCGTTCGATACTAATCGCCATTGATAGTTTGTCAGGTCCCTACAAGCAGTCGCCATCCACATTCTCAAATCGGAAGGACAGAAAATTACTAGGGGTGTAAATTTAAGATGTTTGCACTTGCATTACTTGATAACCTGCATGGCTAGGTCATCGCCTAAAGCCGTCACCTCTATAAAATTGTCTTCGACGTCTACCATTCTACGCAGCATGTAGTAGTCTTTAGAAACTTCCGGATTAGTTTCTTCGAGGGCGCAAGACACTATTATCTTTATGGTTTGGAAAGGTTTTTCCTCGATTAAAATATAATATCGCAAAGAAAGTGGAAAGTGGAATGCAGAAATAAGAATAAATTGAGGGATAATATTTAGGCGAAACGAGACTATCATATTCTCTTTAGTGATTCTTATTTCTGTATTGATACCTTGCAGAATGGTGGTAACCTAGTGGGAAGCCAGGACACCCTGTTGGCTCCTTGAGTCCCAGTAAGTTGATCGACGGAATCCAAAAAGAATAGAAAAGGCTGTTGCTTCGTCGCCATAGTTAGAAGCTGCTTAAAATGTGCCGTCAAAGGCACTATATCGTCTGGGATCGTATCGAACGGCATCATGAAATTATAGGATATCTAAAAGCGATTTATCTAGACGACCAAAATATTTTTTCTACCGAAACTCACTTGTTGACATATCGAGATTAGCGTTGGAGTTAAGGCGCTTGAATCTGGCGTAGTCCCCAAAAACCTAACGATACTTATCGGTCGTGAATTTTCGAACCAAGCTTCGCAAGTCGACAGACTAGCACTCTTCGCTAGTAAGGAAGTTTTGCCGCAACCGCCTTCTCCGTACAATACTAATATTTTATCGGAATCACCCAGCATGTAATTCTTAATCTTCTCCAAACTATCTTCCCGCCCGTAAAAGACTTTAACCGAATTGTTGCAGGCGTGTAGATGTTGCAAGATTTCAGTTATGATCTGCCCTAGGGCGCTCGAGTCTTCCTTACGCATCGCCCTGTCCACCAATTTGATTATGTTCTTGTAGAAATGCGTTATGAAGTTCTTCAGGTACTCTTCGTGCGTCTCCGGATCTAGGCCTTCGCGTCCGATCCAATCGACTGTGTATCTAAATTGAAAGGAAAAAAAAAACGATGAAAAAACGTTTTTTTAAAAGTAAATTAGTTTTTTTTTTACTTCTGCATGTTGGTAGTTTCGATTTTGTCAACTAAGCGTTCGTCTCTTAAATTAGCCAAGAGTCTAGTTGCTTCCGCGTCTATGCTTCTATTGATTATATCGACAAAGAGGGACGCTTTCTTTAGATTTTGTAAATTTATATTGTTGATCATCCTTACGTAAGCCAGGCAATGATTTTTCGTGTTTCTAACGTTTAATATGCCGTTGATAACTTCCCTTTCAGTAACTGCAAATACAGATTGAAAAAGTCAAGGTTTAAGTCGGTTTAGTTGTGTCCAGAGTTGGGCATATTAGAAATTTAGAAATGAATTCCTACGATTACCGAATTCATGATTGATGATGAGTTATGATTGGCTTCGTGATTAAGCAGTAATCGCGAATACGGATTGTCAATAATCGCGATTACGTTAATTGGTGTTCGGAACGAATACAATATTCATCATTCGTGTTATACACGTATGCTCCGCTCTCACCGGAGTGCGAGATATATTGTACGTAGCGCGATCTAGCGTATTTGCATTTATCTATCTGAATCATTTTGTATCTGTCTATGCGCACGAAAAATTTTAAGAGGTGATCGTCGATTTCGGATACACTATGTTAGTTTATACAACCTGTTATGTAGTGATATAGGCAACACAGTATACACACGCAAACATAGACATATACAGACTATATACAGAACAGAGAGTGTCATTTCGTTTCATGTAATGGCTGTTCACGTGTAGTGTATTGCCCATTGCTATACCCACGCAATGGAAGGAACATAACACAACTGCAGACAAGGTACAAATCATAACATGGTATTTTGCTGGAAATTTCTACTAAAGCACGGTCGATCGTGTATATCATTACAGACACTTCTAATGCTATTACTGCACGCGCATACTAATTGCATTCATTATTCATGGAACCGATTTTATCATTTGCCCAAGTCTGGACTTGTGTCTGGTTTACAATAAACATTTCTTGTGTACGCGTTCAGTATTACCAGACATGAAATAATTATGCATAGCATCCTTATCCATCTTCCCCTGCTGGTACAAGGAATTAGCCGACTTCCTGAACAACTTCTGGAACTTCCCCAAGGTGTCCCACCAAATAGCTTGATCCTCGGCTTGCAATTTCGGTATACGCTAAAATATTGTTACCCTCAGAATTGATCTTCGATCAAAATCAACTCCCACCTTGTTATTGAAGTTGATCAGAATGGAAGAGATCGGTTGCAAAACCGAAATTGGTGGCACCGCATTGCTATCTTTCCTATACCAAGTATCGATGAGTGTTGGATCGTTCCCAGTTGCTGTCAGCTCGTCCCTGATCATTTGTAATTCCGACGATAGGATATACGTAGGTATCGGCCTGTAACCGTATTTTTGCCCGAGGAATACCTGGATAAAAGCAACGTAGGATAAATCCTTATTGTTGAGAATCCAATTTGTAGCTTACAACAAAATTGGGTCCCATAGACAGACGTTGGCAGTTCTGTATTTCCTTCATACATAATTCCGTGGTCATGTGATCGTCTGTAGCCTCATCTCTAACTCCCCAACGCATATCGACAACCTAATTGTAGGAATTTAAAAGGAATGAAATATTTTTTTATCGTGAAAATTTTTATTGCGTGGAAAATGTTTGCGTGAGTGTAGGTGTCGTCTATTTTGGGAGCATGCGATAATGCGGTATTTTAGGAGTCGTCAATGTGTTTGGGGTGCCCTTGGGTTTGGTATTGGTACCACCCAAATCCTTGGTACGGAACTTCTATGGCCTAATAACACCTATTTTTTGTGTGTGTGTGTGCGGTAGAATCGATATTTCTAACATTGTATATCTTTCGGAGGTAAATGTGCCATTGAAATTATAACAAACACAAATTGTTTTAGCGCAACAACCTTTTTTGATTACTCACCTGAAATTCCAATCCGTGCTTTTCTCTGCAATAATCTTTGATTTTTGGGTAACATTTCGCCATTAGAGTATTCCTTTCCATAGTGGTATCTAGATGTGCGATAAAATATAGGATGAAATCAAAAAGAAAATGGGAATAAACTTTTAAAAAAAGTCGTACATTACCTGTGAATGTAGAACTGGTAAAAATACGCACAATCTTGGAACTGACGGGGGGTAGATTGTCCAAACACCCAGCGAAAATCAAATCTATAAGCTTATCATCCATTTTGCCCCCCAAAACTTAATTAAACCACGAAAATTTCAAACGTTAAAATAAATTGATCTGACTAAAAGTATCACCAAACACCATAGGAGCTTAACCGTAGGCTTGCAACTGACTAGTTTATTTGCCATCAGGAAAACTCATAGACTACCCCCACCTGGAACGTGCAACTAACGTGTCAGACAAATCTTATTTTCAACGCCCTATCGATTTTAATGATTGCATTTCATTTCTTTGCAGGAATTTTCTTTTTATTAACTTTGAAGTCGTCCGAGTGAATTTTGGAATATGGCCGGAGATCCCACGACGACACAGATGAACAAATTCCGTAGCTACGTCACCATGCTGGGTGACCCCAACTGCAAGGACGATCTTAAATTGAAAGCCACGCAAGAAATCAGCGAAAACTTTGAGGTAACTTAAGTTATATGTTTTGTGAAATCGAATTGAATTCAACTTTGCTTTTAGACTATTTTAAGTTCGTCCCTGTATCAGAGTTTCCTAGATCACTCCGTTAAGATATTTTTGAAGATTTTACAAGAGGGTGAACCGCATTTTATAGCCGATTATAATATACAACAGGTAAAGCTATTTTCAAATGTTTTTTTGAGGATTTTTTTAAAAAGATTTTGACCAAACTTTCGGAGATAAAGGTGTCACAATTTGCATGGATAATTGCATTATTTAACTATACTAAAATTGTAACTGATATCTGCTTTAATTTATTTTAACTATACAGCTCTCGCAATCAAACAATCGAGTTTTGATAATGTTAAAATCATACCTACGCAACCAAACACAACCTCACATTTAGCAAATACGTAGTAACGTCAAATCTAGTGACATTTCGTGCGCTTAGGATTTCTTCAAGTAGAGCGTTGCCAGTTGCCTAGATAAAGTAAGTTGTCAACGCATTGTTATTTTGACATTCTATTTAGTATTGATACTTTTCGTATTTTTAAACCATAACCTATCTATACATCTGTCAAACCATATGCTTTGTAATGTCTGGCAACCGTGTCATGAAAACACGAAATGTCAAAACTCGGTTGTTTAATTGCAAGAGCTATAGTTGTGAACATTTTCAATTTATTTTTCAAAATTGTGATCAAACTATGGAAGTTAAAAGTTTTAAATTTTGTACAGATAGTTGTGGGACATGTTTAACTATTTGTACCAAAATTGAACACAATATCTTGTTTACTTTTTAAGCAATGAACAATTTTCAAAAATTAAATATTCCAAATTCTATGGAGTTAATTCTAGATCATCATTGTTCATCTGCACCGAAATTGAAGTCGATGTATATACTAGTTTGTCAAGAACAAATTCGTCACTTAACTATAAAATTTATAATTTCATTTAGGTGAGGAAATTAATATTGGAAATATTATACCGGCTACCAACAAACGAGGCTTTAAAACCCTATGTTAAGCCGATACTATCACTAACATTGAAATTATTGGAAATAGACAATGAGGAAAATGTTCTCGTTTGCTTGAAAATAATCATAGAACTCCACAAACATTATCGACCAATTTTTAACGCAGAGGTAAGCAAATTTAATTTATTTCTCGTATAAAAATTATCTTTAATATTTCACGTCCTCTAGATTCAAAGGTTTTTACAATTTGTTAAATCGATATATTCCGAACTGCCAAATCATATGAATAAAATCTTCGAACCGAGGGCTCCGATTAAAGTCAAAGACTTAAATGAGTTAAACATCGATGAGTTACTAAAAGAAACATTTACCATAACTGTGATACAAACCGAAAAACGGAATAAAGACCAAACGTTAATATCGGTAAGTTGCAATTATTATTGTCAAACTTCTTTTTAAAAAAAGAATTCTATTTCCAGTACAATCTGATTCCGAAGGCTGTGTTATCGTTGAAAGTGATCCAGGATCTCCCGATCATTGTCGTTCTAATGTACCAATTGTACAAGCAAAGTGTATACAAAGATGTTTCGGATTTTATTCCGTTGATTATGAATACAATTACATTACAACCGACCTTAGCCCAGAGGTATTAAATATCGTAACTAAAAATGTTTCAGGCGATAGAAATGTAACGATATATGCCTTTGTAGGCAAGTGGAAACCTTCAACAAGGAAATCTTCGTGGATTTTATGGGGGCACAAATTAAAACCTTATCATTTCTGGCCTATATTATTAAAATATTTCAAGAAGTCGTATCGAATCACTCGCAGAAGTTGGTCCAAGGCATGCTGGGTCTACTCACTTTGTGTCCGATGGAAGTGGCCCATCTTCGGAGAGAATTATTGATAGCCTCGAGGCATATTTTGGCTACAGATTTAAGAGACAGTAAGTTATGTGTATTAGATTTTAAACTAATAAGTTCAAAAATAATTGTACGGTCCACGATACAATTAATTTCTTTCGAGATTCTGACCGAACTAGGAATGTTCGAGATTTCAAATATTGTACAAATGGTTGCAGACTATCGGTGACTATCTGTACGAAAATTCACGCCAATATTTTCATTGGTTTTAAAGTTATGGATAATTTTAGCAATGTACGAAGTGTCGG
The DNA here is from genome assembly GCA_031763485.1 of Osmoderma eremita. Lineage (NCBI taxonomy): Eukaryota > Metazoa > Arthropoda > Insecta > Coleoptera > Scarabaeidae > Osmoderma > Osmoderma eremita. Next base: position 37,775 of record JARFOC010000171.1, read on the forward strand.
TCAAAGATAAAATTATATTTTTAAAGATTCCGACCAAACTATGAATGTTGGAGATTTAAAATTTTGTACAAATGGTTGCAGACTATCGGTGACTATCTGTACGAAAATTCACGCCAATATTTCCATTCGTTTTAAAGTTATGGATAATTTTAGCAATGTACAGTGTCGGTCAAAGATAAAATTATATTTTTAAAGATTCCGACCAAACTATGAATGTTGGAGATTTAAAATTTTGTACAAATGGTTGCAGACTATCGGTGACTATCTGTACGAAAATTCACGCCAATATTTCCATTCGTTTTAAAGTTATGGATAATTTTAGCAATGTACAGTGTCGGTCAAAGATAAAATTATATTTTTAAAGATTCCGACCGAGCTATGAATGTTGGAGATTTAAAATTTTGTACAAATGGTTGCAGACTATCGGTGACTATCTGTACGAAAAATTATGCCAATATTTGTATTGGTTTCTAAGCTGTGGACAATTTTCTAAAAGTACAGTGTCGGTCAAAAATTAAATTAGTGTTTTTAAGATTCCAACCAAACTATGAATGTAGGAGATTTTAAATTTTGTGCAGATGTTCGTAGACTATTGTGGTCTATCTGTACGAAAATTCACACCAAAATTTTCATTGGTTTTAAAGATATGGACGATTTTCGAAAAATATACCATCGACCAAAGAAATTTTTTTTTTTTTAAGATTCTGACCAAACTATGAAAGGTAGAGATTTTAAATTTCCCAAGGGCGGTTGTTACTGATTATAAACCGTTCGTTACAAATATAGAACCGATATTTCTGTTCGTTTTTATATTACAAACAATTTTTGAAAATATATGATATTACAACAAAGTCTTTTATCGTAATATTAGAATTCGTGCCGCACATGGAGAGCCTATTCGACGAAGACGTCCTGCTAGGTAGAGGTTGGACAACGTACGAATCATTACGACCTTTAGCTTATTCCACACTAGCCGACTTGGTGCATCACGTACGGCAGCAACTGACTTTGAGCAATATTGCTCGAGCTGTCCATCTATTCAGCAAAAATGTTCACGACGACACCTTAGCGACAACGTAAGTAACTATTGCACAGACATAAACACATCCAAAACTTTTCAAAATCCCAATTTAGCATCCAAACTATGTCCTGCAAGTTACTCTTGAATTTGGTCGATTGCATTCGATTGACTCCCGAAGCTGAAAATACATCCGAAGGAAGAGAATTGCTGATGCGCATGTTGGAGGTGTTTGTACTTAAATTCAAAACGATAGCCAAGATACAATTACCAAAATTGATGGAGAAATAGTAAGTTCTCGGACGGTTTATTCGAGGAAATTTATATTGCGTTCTTCTTTTCTAGTAAACAGATACAGAATTCGAATCAGCCCCAATCACCCGATACTAAAACTGAACCGGATGTCAAGATCAGCCAAGTGGAGGCTTTGGAGAATGCTTTGGCCGGAGGTCAGGGTACCCAGAAGGACGAGAAAAATAGGATGGCTTTCTACAGTTCCGTTACGGATTACAGAAGTTTAGTGAAGACTTTGGTGTGCGGAGTTAAAACTATAACTTGGGGATGTGCCGCTTGCAAAGTAAGTTTCCATATCTATTTTCGGTGCATATGGGATTGAATTGGATTGATATTTATTTCAGACTAATGCTAATCAGGGACAGATAGGATCTAAGCAATTCCAACCGCACGAGACTCTAGTCTTCATACGCTTAGTAAAATGGGCATTGAAGGCTTTGGATATCTACACGATTAATATCGGCACGTTGCCGATAGGTGCCGCTAGATTGACGCAACAAAACGTAAGGAACAAAGAAGAAAAGGAAGTTCTGGAACATTTCAGTACAGTCGTAAGTTAATTTGAAGCATATCTGAGAGAAAAGAGTGTTTAATAAATCGCTTCCCTTTTAGTTCTCGATGATGAACTCGCAAACCTTCCACGAGATTTTCTCCACGACCATAGAATACGTCGTGGAGAGGGTGTACAAGAATTCGACGTTGCAGATCGTACCAAACACGCTCCTAGCCAGCCCTTCGACGAGTCCCATATTCGCCACTGTTCTGGTCGAGTATTTGCTGGAACGAATGGAGGAAATGGGATCCAACGTGGAGAGGAGTAATCTGTATTTACGTCTCTTCAAGTTGGTGTTCGGAAGTGTTTCATTGTTCCCGCAGGAGAATGAAAACATGCTGCGCCCGCATTTACATCAAATTGTAAATCGGTAAGTAATAAATAAACCAGATTTGATAGGGATTTTGTTTTTCGTATTTAAACAAAATTATAATCAATATTCGTCGTTTCAAATTTTGTACACCTGCTCCTAAGCTCTTGTTATCTATCTGTACGAAAAATTAAAGCGATATCTTTGTTAGTTTTTAAGTTATTAACAATTTTCTTAGAATATAATCTCGACCAAAAGTATTTTTTCTTTCGTCTTATATTTTAACCAAATTAAAAGGTTTAGAAGTTTTAAATGTTGTACAAATGGTTATAGAGCATTGTTATCAATCTGCACCAAAATTTGAACAGATATTTTTATTAGTTTTAAAGTTATTTGAAATTTTCTAAAAATATAATGTCGACCAGAAGTAAAATTAATTTCTTGGAGGTTAGAAAGTTTTAAGTTATCGAGAGTTTTCGAAAGTAATATTGTCACTGAAACTGTTGTATTTCAATTTTTAAAAGCCTGTTAATTGGTTCATTTTCAAATCCCTAATATGTTTCAAATTCCAAATCCTCATCTCTCTTACTTAACGTATAACTGGTTGCCTACTACGTCGCTTAATGTTCTCTGTAGGAAATACCTATGTGTAACGTTGCAATAGAAGCACGGTATATAAATAAATTTTCTCTAATTTCTCTTCCAGGTCTATGGAGTTGGCTATGAGTGCTAAGGAGCCCTACAATTACTTCTTGTTATTAAGGGCCCTATTTCGATCAATCGGCGGTGGTAGCCACGATTTACTATACCAAGAATTCTTGCCGTTGTTGCCTAATCTACTAGAAGGTAAATAATATGATACAAACTTTTTATTATTATGATTTCGCAACGTTTACTTTACCAATCCAGGACTTAACAGATTACAAAGCGGGTTACACAAACCCCACATGAAGGATCTCTTTGTCGAATTATGTCTGACTGTTCCGGTTCGTCTTAGTTCTTTGTTACCTTACCTGCCGATGTTAATGGATCCCTTAGTGTCAGCACTGAACGGCTCCCACGTCCTAATAAGCCAGGTAATTATCGATCCCCGGATACATTTAACCTTTAAATTATAAAATGAAGCATCGCAAACACGGACAAGAATTGAATTATGTAAAACGATTTAGGGTTTGCGCACTTTGGAATTGTGTGTCGATAATCTTCAACATGATTTCTTATACGAACACATCCAACCGGTCCGAGCCGATTTAATGCAAGCACTCTGGAGGACCCTACGAAACAATGTACAGGAGCAAGTCGCACAAGTGGCTTTCAAGTTAGTGATTTTAATAATCTTCCGTTGGAATAAATCATTTTATTGTAATTTCTTTGCGTTTAAAGGGTTTTGGGCAAGTTCGGGGGAGGTAATCGTAAGATGATGACCGAACCTCAGAAATTAGAGTATATATCTACTGATCAGGATCCACCCGCTGTTCTGGCATACTTCAGAGAACAGCAGAATTGCATCGAATTCCCCGTAGAAAAGGTAAAATTAATTTCTTTAACTATGTAACGTTATATTTTTTTAATATTGTTAAACTATACTAAATAGAGGTTTAAAATTTTGCACAAATCGTTCTATATGATTACAATCTATCGAAATCAATATCTCTATTGCTTTTTAACCTGCGCACAATTTTCCTGAATATTTTGGAAAATATTCTCCAAAATATGAATATTACATCTTCCAAATTTCGTACACATAATTCTACATGATTGTTATCCGTCTGTGCCAAAATTGAAACCGACATCTCTTCGACTTTCTAACTTATAAACAACAATTCAACATCATATCGGTTTCATGGTTTTGTATTAATTTATTATTATTTCTTAGGTGATCGAAACTGCTTTTAACGCCCTAAAGCAGAGCACAACAGATTCCTTCTACAGAAAACAAGCGTGGGAAGTAATTAACTGCTACCTAGCGGCATCCTTGAACATATCCGATGACAAAAATACCTTGATCAACTTATTTATGCACTACAGTTATCAAGATGGAAACACAATCCCTCGTATCAAAGGCTCTTCGTACAAATCAATCTATAAACAAGCGAGGGAAACACATAAAACAGCTCTGATCGGTAAACATATAGATTTTATTCGATTATTTAAAATAATTTTATATATCGACAGGAATGTTTGTTGCTTCGGCTATAAAAGAATTAAGATTCCCTGCCTTGTCGACCATGCTACGAATAGTCAGACACTACACGATGGTGGCCGTAGCCCAACAAGCCGGTGCCTTTGCCGTAACACCCAAGTAAATATATTTCTTTCGGTGTCGATGTCATTTAAATGATTTAATTCATTTTTTTCAGACCCAACGAGCAAGTGGCTCTAGATCCGTTGGTGCTAGTCGATGCTTTGGCAGTGATAATGGGGCACGAGGAGAAGGAATTGTGCAAACCGGGAGAGTACGCTCTGGGTTTAATGATTAACGCTGCCACTACGTTGCTGGGCACCAAGGAGTTAGCCTGTCGCTTGCCCCTTATCGAATATTTATCGGAACGGATGTGCTCTCTATGCTACGACAGAGCATGGTATGCCAAATTGGGTGGGTGCAAGGCGATCGAAGTCATGTTGGATAGATGTGCTCCGAAATGGGTTTACGAACACGTCTTTTCATTCTTGAAAGCCTTATTATTTATCATGATGGATTTGACGGGTGAGGTATCCAGTGGTGCTTTGGACAGTGCTAAGATCAATTTGGAAAAGATGTTAATCGCATGTGTCACACCACCTCCGGAGGGTTCCGACCAGTCTACTAGGGACGTGCAGAAAAAGGCCTTATATAAGGTGATCCACGAGTTAGTCAGACAAGTAACGAGCCCTCACACTCTTGTCCGGGACCAATCAATGCACGCCCTACGTTTATTGGCGGAGAAACAAAACAAGACGGTCACCTCGGTGATGGAGCCATTTAGAGAGGTGTTAGCCGACATGGTCCCTCCGAAGAAACACCTATTAAAGCACCAACCGGCAATTGCTCAAATGGGATTGATGGACGGAAACACTTTCTGCACTATGTTATCACCCAGATTATTTACAATCGGTTAGTTTATTTATTTCCCAACTATTTATACGAACCATAGTTAATTTTTTTTTGCAGATATGAGTATAAAGGAGCACAAACTCTTCGTAACCGATCTGATTTCTTTGTGCAATACGGAAGATGCAAAACTGAACAGTTTCTCGTGCTACAAATCCATTACGAACTTCATTCCGTTGAGGATAAGTGCCTTACGATGCTTGGCCGCTTGCCATTATCTGGAAACCGAAGTGAGGGAGTCGATATTTCAAGTTCTGTACAAAACGCTCGAAGGACCGAATGCTGAATTGCAAGAAGTCGCTTTCGAATGTATGAAAAAATTCATTACGGGGTATCAGATGGAAAAAGAACTCGTAAGTTTTGAAAGTATATAAAAAAAATGGCGCTTTCTAATCCCACTTTTGTATCGTAGGTACATAAAACCATGAGGCCGCTTTTGATGACCCTAGGCGATGTGAAGAGTCTGACTTTGAACGGATTAAAGATGCTGTCGTATCTAACACAATTGTTTCCGATGGTTTTCAACGAGAAACTCTGCGAACAGTTGCTCGATATCCTAACGGAACTCCTCGATAATTTGGTGAATTTGCATAAATGTAAGTATTTTACAATTGATTACTAACGATTCTCAAAAAAATAATGTGTAAATTCTCTTTGTAACACGCACAGTGGCTATATTAGCTACGATCAGTGAGTATTTTTTTAACGTAACAATCCGAATCACATTTCAATTATTACATTTCCATTTTTAAAATTAGCCTCGACCGATATATCAAAGAAGAACGAAGAGGAACAGAAAATAGTCACAGTAATCAGTATATATCATCAAACACCAGCCGCTTCTTCGAAATTCATCAAGGAACTGTGTCAACTCGTCTTGAAAACGGAACAAGCCATGTTCATCGAAGCCAGCTCCCCGTTCAAAGAAGTCCTGATGAAATTCTTTCTGCGATATCCGATTGTCACCTTAGATATGTTCTTCGACGACGCATACATTAAAGTAAGATCGATTCTAATACAAAATCTCTTCGTTAAAATACGTCTTTCCCTATTAGATACCGCAGTACAGTCGATATTTGGAATATTTAATCAAACACAAGGACGGTAAAGTCTTCCGAGATCACATACAGAATCAAATGGTGCACCGATTGATATCCTTATCCTTATCTGTCAGTTTAAACACCGTTTTATTACTGCCCGAAAGGTACGAGATGCAATATCAGAGCATACGTATAATATCTTTGTTAATAAAGTCCGACGACCAATGGTTGTCGACTCAAAATGAATTGATCGAAGCCGTAAAACAGATTTGGTGCAACGATGCTTATCAGGTAACATATTTTTAGGTAAAAAATAAGCTAGATTTGGAATTAATTTCCTATTTTAATCGCAGGAAAGGCATAAGAAGGTCGATACATTGGAATACACCCACTGGAGAGAGCCTAAATTGGTTGTTAAAATCCTGTTGCATTATTTCTGTCACCACCCGAACGATATCGATTTACTCTTTCAACTTTTACGAGCGACCTGTGATAGATTCGTACCCGATTTTCAGGTAGATATAGTGTAATCGATGTCTCTACGCTGTGCTCATTAAATTTATCCTTTCAGTTCTTGAGGGACTTTTTGGAGAATACGGTTGCCCAAAATTATACTGTCGAGTGGAAACGATCGGCTTTCTTTAGATTTGTCGAGCATTTTCCAACAAATACTATGTCGCAGGTGATTATCAAATCGAAACAGTGATTTTAAAATGGCACGTTATTAAATTTCTGCTTGATATTTTAGGAGTTGAAGGCGAAAGTGTTGCAACTGATTTTAATCCCCTCGTTTTCTGTGAGCTTCGAACGAGGTGAAACGAATAAACTCATCGGGAGCTTACCGGCGCCATATCAGGACAACCCCGAAAATATAGTCTCTGTTTTCATCAATAAAGTAAGTATTTTAAAAGTTAAAATTTTTAAAAAGATAGCTCTCACGGGGTTAGAAATGTTTGTATCGAATGGAAATTTGTTTTTTCTTTCTGTTACTGGTTAAATGTGAGTGCAATTTATGCTCGGTTAGAAAACAAATTAGCTTTTTGATACTCGGTGAGTTTTCGATTGGATTGAAATTGAAAAATCCCTTAATCGTGACGAGTGTTAAAAGTTTATGTTTCTTAAAAAGATATCCAAGTTAGCATTTCCATATTCGTTTTTATCGCAAATGTGTTTTCCTCGTTAAAACCCTAAATAAACTATTTCCCCCTATTTATTAGTACGCCTTCTCTATTCCGATTTGATTATTTGTTTTTTTCGCACAGCTAATGGATCCGGATAATCCATTCCCCTTCGCGGATTGCGTCCGGATCTCTCTGCTACAATTCTCCTGCTTGCTAGTGGAACAGGCGAGTCCGCACATTCACGATCACGACGCCAACAACAAGACGCAAGGCTTCAAATTGCGACGCCTCATGACGTTCGCCTGGCCGTGTTTGTTGGGGAAAAATTGCGTCGACGCGGCCACCCGATACCACGGACACCTGCTATTATCACATATCATCGATAAATTCGCTATACATCGAAAGATCGTACTGCAGGTCTTCCACAGTCTGCTCAAGGCCCACGGTTTAGAAGCTAGGAACGTCGTGAGGCAAGCCCTGGATATTTTAACGCCCTCGATGCCGTTGCGTATGGAAGAGGGCAATACGATGCTTACGCACTGGACGAAAAAGATAATCGTCGACGAGGGTCATTCGATACAGCAACTATTTCACATCTTACAGCTGGTGGTTAGGCATTATAAAGTGTATTACCCCGTCCGGCATCATCTAGTGCAACATATGGTGAATTCGATACAAAGATTAGGTTTCAGCCCGACGGCTACGTTGGAGCACAAAAAATTAGCGGTGGAATTGGCCGAGGTGATAATCAAATGGGAACTGTACGGAACGAAAGACGAAGTGGACGTTGGGATATCAACCGTAACATCTATGGAGATCGTGGAAACTGTTTCGATGAAGAGGACTTTCGACGATGCGGAATCGCAAAGGAAGCGGTTCGCAACGCAACAACCCTCTTCTTCGCAACCGATTTTCGTACCTAAACCGGAGGCGCCAACGTCGAAACCTATCGATCGCGCCCACACCGATACGGTCTTGAATAGCCTGCTGCGTTTGGCGTGTCAATTGAACGAAGCCACCACTCCGAATCCCCAAAATCCGCCGATAAGCAGCCCCGGTGAGATGCTTTCGAGGCGGTGTGTTATGCTACTAAAATCCGCGCTGAGACCGGAAGTTTGGCCGCAGCCCATCAATTTGGATCTGTCGTTCTTCGATAAGATCTTGCAGGGTATCGAATCGAACCCGAACTATGGGAACATCTGCACCGCCTTGGAATTACTCACTTTTCTCTTGACGGTGATGAAGAAGGAACAGATTCTGGCTAGTTTCAAACCGTTACAGAGGCGAATCGGGGCTTGCATTACCTCGAACAATAACAAGGTGATTAAATTGATGCATACCCTCCTCGGTAAATTGATGAGTATCTTTCCCACCGAACGGACCAACACCAGCATGTCTTGCAAGTACGAGGAATTGGAGATTCTCTACTCGACTGTCGGCAAAGCCATATTCGAGGGGCTGTCCAACTACGAGAAGAATCCGCAGGCCAGTCCTTCGAGCCTGTTCGGGACAATTATGATTTTAAAAGCGGCTTGCATGAACAACCATTCGTATATCGATCTGCTGATATCGCCGTTCATGAGGGTGTTGCCTAGGATCGCAAAGGAACACTTACAATCGACCGCACAAGAAAGTAATTTGATCACAAGCGAGTTGTTGACTCTCAGCTTGGATTTGGTGAAGACTCGAGTGGTCGTTATGGGAGTCGAGATGCGAAAGGCTTTCATAGGAACGATCCTGGTGGGTTTGATTGAAAAGTCGACCGATATCAAAGTGATGAAGGCGATAAATAAGATGCTGGAGGAGTGGATGAAGAATAAGAACGTGATAACTTTATCACAAGCGCCCAGCTTGAGGGAGAAGAGCATACTGTTGGTTAAGATGATGCAGTACGTCGAAAAGCGATTCCCCGACGACGCAGAATTGAACGCTCAATTCTTAGAGCTAGTAAACTACGTTTATACCGACGAGCAGTTAAAACTGACCGAATTGACGTCGAAACTCGAACCGGCTTTCCTGGCCGGCTTGAGATGCAACCAGCCGCACATCCGAGCGAAATTCTTTAAGGTCTTCGACGAGTCCATGCGACGTAAATTGCACGAACGACTCCTATACATAGTCTGCTCGCAAAATTGGGACGCGATAGGGCCGCATTATTGGATCAAACAGTGCATCGAATTATTATTGGTCACCGCCTCTTCGGAACATCGCATACAGATGGCGCACGAGAGCAGTATCCTTCCGAGTATCTCCTCGGTGATCGATCAGGCGGACCCGCAGAAACGCCGCGAATTCCTCGCCTTCCAAACGGAGAATCCGAACTTCTGCGAGCACATGGAGATCAAGGAGGAGGTGCTGGATATGGATCTGGCGAACGTGGAGGCGAATTCCGAGGAGAAGCCGATAAATCGGGCCGAAAAACTGACGAAGATGATCTCGGAGCATTACAAGTTCATCGAGGCTTGCCAGAACGTGACGACCGATCAGTTTCTGGTGGCCGCTTCGCAATTGTGTCACTTGGATACGAATCTGGCCGAACAGGTTTGGTTGCGATTGTTTCCGAAGCTGTGGGATATTTTGGACGAGCAACAGAGGAACGCGCTGACGCAGGAGATTTTGCCCTTTATCACGTCGGGGACGCACATCATACAGAAGGATTGTCATCCGAGTGCTATGAATACTTTCGTCGAAGCTCTGTCGAGATGCAATCCGCCCGTACAAATTTTGCCGTAAGTTTAGATTTATTTTAGTTTGACGATAAAATAACAAGTATTTTATCGTCAAACTTGTTTCGCGTGATAGTTATCCGAGGTTTAGGTTTAGCAATCCAATTCTGCAGTCTGTCTAGTTTCATTTTTTTTATAAGAAAATTAAGTCACGAATTGAACTTTGAGGCGTAACCTTGGGTTCGGTACAATTAGGCGACACGCGATTTGTCACAAGATGCCACGTATTCCCGAAGCACGTGTCGTCCCGAATTAAATAATACTTTGTGCGGGAGCACTAATCCGAACAGTGTGTTTATTTTACAGTCCCTTAATGAAATACATCGGAAAATCGCACAACCTTTGGCATCGCATGGCTTTAGGTTTGGAGCAGATGGCGTTCGATCCGAATTCCAATTTCAAGAACACCCACCAGTCGACCTGTTACGATTTCGAAATTGACCAGAGTCCCAAGAACGAGATGATGGACGCCCTCGGCGAATTATACTCTCTACTGTGCGAAGAAGATATGTGGGCAGGCCTATGGCAACGCCATTGCCACTATAAGGAGACCGGACTGGCGATAGCTTACGAGCAGCACGGATTCTTCGAACAATCCCAAGCCGCGTACGAATCGGCCATGGCCAAGCACAAACAGGACAATACCCTAGGCCCGACACCCGCCCACGTCCAACGGGAGGTGCTACTTTGGAACGACCATTGGATCCGCTGCGCCAAGGAGCTGAACCAATGGGAAATACTCTTGGAATACGCGAAAAACGGATTTTACGACCCCTATTTGATGCTGGAGAGCGCCTGGAGGAATTCCAATTGGGATTTGATGAAGGAGGCGTTGTCCAACGTCGAGTACAGCTACCACAAAGAGTTGGCGTGGAAAGTCACCCTTTACGGCGGATTTCTACTGATCTGTAATCCCGAACAGGACAAGCCGATCAAATTCGCCGAACGATACGTGGAAACGGCCACCACCCTCTGCCTGAACGAATGGCGCAGATTACCGCACATCGTCAGCCATATTCACATACAATACTTGCAGGCGGCGCAACAGATCATGGAATTGCAAGAGGCGTATCAGATACACAAAGGTTTGATGCAGGGCCATCAGAATTCGTTGCACGACATGAAAGCTATCGTGAAAACTTGGAGAAATCGCCTACCCGTCATCGCGGATGATTTATCCCATTGGAACGATATTTTCGCTTGGAGGCAACAGCATTATCAATTCATCGTGCACCACTACAAGAATCTGAGCGAGACGCCGCACACTAATTCGATGTTGGGAGTACACGCATCGGCGCAGGTAAATATTAATATACGTCAAGTACTTTCAAAAGCAAAAGAGGAGCGAAACAATAACATTCAAAATATTTAATTTCCGACCAAGTCGATCATATTATCACAAGTTTCTTCGTCATTTTCCAGTCGATAATACATTTCGGAAAGATCGCTAGGAAACACAAACTCACCAACGTCTGTTTGGAATCCCTAAACAGAATTTACACAATAAATAGCGTACCCATAGTGGACTGTTATCAAAAGATACGGCAGCAAGTTAAGTGTTACCTCCAGATGGCGTCCATGAACAACAGGAACGAGTTACAAGAGGGTTTGGAGGTCATCAACAATACTAACGTAAAATACTTCATGAAAGAAATGACCGCGGAATTCTACGCATTAAAAGGGATGCTGTACCATCTCAGTAGTAAGTATTTTTCTCCTCGACCGTTTCCAGGTAATTTATCGACTCGAAACAAACTCATTTCAGATAAATCGGACGAAGCGAACAAGGCATTTTCCGCCGCGGTGCAAATGCACGACACCCTAATCAAAGGTTGGGCCCTCTACGGTGACTATTTGGAACAAGTGTTCACGCGCGACCCCAGATTGATCAACCTCGGCGTGAACGCGATCACGTGTTTCTTGCACGCGTGTCGCATTCAGAACGAATCGAAAGCCCGCAAGTATCTGGCCAAGGTTCTGTGGTTGCTCAGTTACGACGACGAAAAAGCTAGCCTCATGGAAGCCCTCGACAAATACTCTGTGGGGGTGCCGCCGATCCTGTGGCTACCGTGGACTCCGCAATTACTAAATTGTCTCGTGATGTACGAGGGCAACGTTATACTGAATTTATTGTGCCAGGTAATTTGGGATTTCCCCCCCAATTAGCGTAGAATGATTATCGTGAGTGTTTTCGTTTTAAAGGTGGGTCGAATGTTTCCACAAGCCGTTTATTTCCCAATACGGACACTGTATTTGACGTTACGTACGGCAACTGCGCGTAAAACTAACACAGTGCAGGTAAATAGGAAATTTCTTAACATTGATAAATATAGTTATACCGTGCGAGCAACCAATCCCCAGAACCACGTGACCCGTCAATTTCGTAATTTCTTGCTTCAAGGTTGGTTTTCCAGGTTAGTAACATAAACAGTGTGACGGGATTTGTTGCTATCATAGTTTTATTCCTACCGTTTGCCTTGTGATTAGATTTCAATTCGAAAAATCTGTCGTTTTTTTCTCTCTTCAAGCAACAACCACCAGAAACGCAAGGCGATCACCAACACCAATCGCAAGACTCCAACACGGCAACGTCGGCTACCACCACGTCGGATGCTGCCGCCATCAAAGCTTCCCCGGCTATGGTTCGTTGTTCCAAGATCATGAAAATGTTACGAGACATCCATACGACAGTCATATCGAGTTTGGAAGGAATTGCCGATCAGATGGAGTGGTTCAGGGAGAATTGGTACGAAGAGGTGGTCAGGCAGTTGCGACAGGGTCTCGCGAAATGCTACGCGATCGCGTTCGAGAACAGGGAGTCGGTAAACGAGGCGAAAATCACGCCCCACATACTAAATTTCGTCAAGAAATTAGTGTCGACTTTCGGAATCGGCGTCGAGAACATCACCAGTTCGGCCAATACCGTCTTTCACTCGGCCGCGTCCGAGAGTTTGGCGAGGAGGGCCGAGGCCACCTATCAAGATCCGGTATTCAAGGAAATGAAAACTGAATTCACGAAAGATTTCGATTTCTCCCAACAGCACGCCATGCGACTGCGTACGTTGATCTTTAAGCTGAAGAAATGGATTAAAATCTTGGAGAATCGCTCCAAAATACTTATACAGTAAGCATAATTGTATTTCCCTCCAAGATATCGATCGTAAACAAAATTTTCTTTCAGATCTTTCTTGATCGAGGAAAAGTGTCGGTACCTGTCGAATTTCACTTTGAAAACCGGCGAGGTTGAACTGCCCGGGGAGTTTTTGTTACCGAAACACACCCACTATTTTGTTAGGATCGCGAGATTCATGCCTCGAGTCGATATAGTGCAGAAACACAATACGGCCGCGCGTCGATTGTACATAAGGGGTCACAATGGGAAAATATACCCCTATCTGGTGGTAAACGATTCCGGACTGGCCGATGCTCGTAGAGAGGAGCGCGTGTTACAACTGCTTCGGATGCTAAATCATTATTTGGGGAAGCAGAAGGAGACCGCGAGGAGATTCTTGCAATACACCGTACCCAGGGTTGTAGCTGTTTCGCAGCAGATCCGATTGGTCGAGGACAATCCCGCATCGATATCGTTGCTGGATATTTTCAAGAAGGGCTGTACGAAATTGAATATCGAACACGACGGGCCGATACACAGCTATTACGAGAAATTGGCGAACGTGCAAAGTAGAGGTATAAAGGCGAGTCATCAAGTTTACAGGGAGATTTTGAAGAGCGCGCAGACAAACATGGTGCCGAGAACTATGTTGAAAGAATGGGCAATCGCTACATTCCCTTCGGCAACAGATTATTGGCACTTTAGAAAAATGGTAGTTTCGACGTCAATTTCTTCGTTCGACAAAGTAGAAAATTCTATTTATTCGTTTCAGTTCACCTTACAGTTGGCATTAGCTTGTTTCGCCGAGTACGTCCTGCATTTGACGAGACTAAACCCCGACATGATGTACCTGCATCAAGATTCCGGATTGATCAACGTGGCGTACTTTAAATTCGATGTGGACGACAGCACCGGAGAGCTAGACACCACTAGACCAGTTCCGTTCCGATTAACACCGAACATAGTCGAATTCCTATCGATTATAGGGATCAGCGGGCCACTGACAGCTTCTATGATAGCTACAGCTCGATGTTTCGTATACCCCAACTTTAAGGTAACTAAATTTATTACCCACATTGAATCGTCCACGTAATTCGTAAGTTCGATTGGCAGGTACAAGCCATAATGAAGCCCATTCTACGTGACGAAATGGTCCTGTCTCGAATCAAGAAGAGCGAAGATCCAGATATCAAAGAGGAAAGACTGAACGATAACGAACAATTAATAAATATGGTTATTAAGGCTGTTACGTCGATCTCAAGTCGTTTGAATAGTCTGGCACATTTTGACGGACTCGATAGTAAAGTAAATGCGACACCAACGATATTTCAGTGTGAAATTGTTAAAATGATTTAATATTTCTTATAGGTCAGTACTCTCGTCGCAGCTGCTAGCAGTCATGATAATTTGTGCAGGATGGACCCGGCATGGCACCCGTGGCTGTAAATATACACAAAGATGAAAAGAATCTTTTTATTATTTCACATTAAAATATGTTATACATATACAGTATTATTTTTAATAAAGAGAAAGTTTTGTATAAACTGTTTATAATAGAAATAAATTTTATTAATTAGTTTATCGTTTCTTCCTACGATTTGCACCACTTACACATAACCTAAAATTTATATTGAGTTATGAATATTTTTTAATTATGAAAAACAACCCAAGATTTCTAAGGATTTAGTGTTTTAAAATTGGCGGATTTTATAACCTACACTGCTATCTAATGACAATACACCGAACGAATGCCTGTACGTTCATCCAGCCAAAGCGCTATCCACAGCTTCAAAATTAGCTGAACGCACAAATGGTAGTTCAGCACATTTGTCGGTAGAGGCGGTGTATGCATTGCGAGACAGCGACACGGATGCCAAAATCTTGAACTAATTGTGACCTAACCTAATAAGATAGTAGTAGATCGAAAGGAATTTTTTTAAATAAAATGCTTTTTATACAAGAAATTCACGTAATCCAGTTTTATGACATTTGAACGGTAACGAAACAGTTTAACTTACCTAAGAATGGATGCGCTAATCCAACCGGATAAAGCAGATTGTTGCCTGCAGTACTTGTATTTTAGACGTTTATCAAAAACAGCTACGCAAGTATAATGCTCAGAAAGGCTCTGCATATCTCTCATATAAGGATTGTATCCCAAAATCGTCATAAGCAGTGTTCGAACTAATTAAGGAGATACCGTTTTTCTTGATTTCTAAATACTCCAGACCGTTTCGAAGGGATAATGTTATTGAATCTAATATGGACTTGTATTACAAACTGGGATAACATTTTCTAATGGGCAGTCCGAACGGAAGGGATCATTATACCAGAGCGTGTACTCCGATACCGTTTATAATTTGTCTCCGTTATAATTTTGCGTGTTGGTGAAAATATATAATGAAGGGCTTATGTCTAGACATTTGAAGAAGATAGAAATTGCGTCAAGAGACCCTATGGAGAGGACCTTATTGTGGTCTTTCATCATTCACAACTGTGTACAAATCACTATATAGAAAAAAATTCGTTGGACGCTTTACTACTGTTATAGATGTATTTAATTCCAAAAATTAACAGAACAAATTATATATATTTATATATATCGATAATAAAATGTTTAATTTAAGCGCATGTGTTTATGTGTTGATATTTTCTTCCACAAATGATGTGCATGTCAATCTTATTTTCGGTAAGATTATCCGTATATGTGTGGAGTAATTTTAACTTGATGGGCATTATATCGATTGGGATATACTACCGTGGCAAGCGTTATATATATTAACAATTTTTCGTTGTACCATCCCTCTAGTATAGGCAACTGAATATACGCAGCAGATAAATTTAATGGAAATCTTGTCTAAATGTTTAGTTTCGATTTTATATTTTAAAGCTGAAATAATTTAATATTTATCTGCTTTTATTTTAATTTTCTAGGCAATTATTCATCATTATATGTTAATTTGTCGATATTTTTTATATTATGCAATATAGGCAACTTATTATACAGTGCGTCGTGAGTGTAGCATACGGAGTAAAGGGAGCGCCACTGTCAAGGAAGAAGGGTACTACTATCCCGGCAAGTGATTTAGCTACTCTTTCATAGGTGGCGCGTGCATAATTTTATATTTAATTAAAAATAAATAGCTAATGAATTAACGATAAAAAGAATTACATAATATGTGTGATAGTGTTGGAATTAGTTAATGCGGCTAATAAATAAATTTAATAAATTTGTCGGTAGAGGCGCTGTTGACATTGCAAAACAGTTATATTGGGCATAAAACAACAATAATAATCTGTCAAAAGGAATTTTTTACAATATAAATGCTTTTTATACAAGAAATTCCCGTAATCTAGGACTAAACACTAATAAGTATTTATGATGATATTTGAACGCTAACGAAACAGTTTAACTTAGCTCAGAATGTTTGCCCCAATCCAACCGGATGAAGGGGATTGGTGCAATTCAGGATACATTACTAGTATTTTAAACGTTTACGAGCTATAGATTTGGCTTGTCATAAAAAGATTTTCAACTTTCGGTTAAATAAAACAGCCCCTATCTCAACAATGGTTGGAGTAAACAAATAACGGACTTCATTTCCGTGACCTACGGTGCCAGATGGACACTTTAGCGGTGCTATTCCGATTTTTTTTTACCCATCAAAAATCGAAGAAAAGCTAAGGCTAACCCCTTTGTTCATTTTTTCGCCAAAAAAACGATTTCTCTAGAATCTCATCGACTCGCACGTTAAAATGACCAGCCAGTCGAGGGCAACCTAGAAATATAGCGAGAGGCTCGTATCTTTAATCGTAGCGGAATTATAGAGTCTTTTCCGTTCGTCAGAACTGCCAATTGAGAATTAGCCTATATCTCGTTAACGGTTGGAGTAAACAAATAGCGGACCTCATTTCCGTGACCTACGGTGCCAGATGGACACTTTAGCGGCGCTATTCCGATTTTTTTTTACCCATCAGAAATCGAAGAAAAACTAAGGCTAACCCCTTTGTTCATTGTCAGTACTCTCGTCGCAGCTGCTAGCAGTCATGATAATTTGTGCAGGATGGACCCGGCATGGGCACCGGTGGTTGTAAATATACACAAAGATGAAAAGAATCTTTTTTGTTATTTCACATTAAAATATGTTATACATATACAATATTATTTTTAATAAAGGAGAAGTTTTGTATAAACTATTTATAATAGAAATAAATTTTATTAATTAGTTTATCGTTTCTTCCTACGATTTGCACCACTTACACATAACCTAAAATTTATATTGAGTTATGAATATTTTTTAATTAATAAAAAAACAACCCATTTAAATGTTTCTAAGGATTTAGTGTTTTAAAATTGGCGGAATTTTTTCGTTACGCTGCCCTCTAACGACAATACCCCGAACTAATGCGTGTGCGTTCATCTAGCTAAAGCGCTATCGAAACCGCCCCAATTAGTTGAACGCACAAATGGTAGTTCAGCACATTTGTCGGTAGAGGCGCTGTACGCATTGCAAGACAGCGACACTGGTGCCAAAATCTGGAACTACTTGCAACCTAACCTCATAAAAAATAAGCTATCAAAAAGGAAATTATCAAAAATTAATGCTTTTAATACGAGACATAATCTTATTTGAATACTAAAAAGTATTCATAATAATATTTATACGATAACGCAAGTGTTTAACTTTGCTCAGAATGGATGCTCCAATCCAACCGGATGAAGCGGACTGTTGCAATTCAGGATGCAGTACTTGTATTTTAGACGTCTATCAAGAACAGCTTCACCAATATAAAGCTCAGAAAGGCTCTGCGACTCTATCGCGTAAGAATTGTATCTCAAAAACGTCATACGCGGTGTTCAAACTAATTGAGAAGATACCGCATACCAAAGATACCGTTTTCTTGATTTTTGAATACTCCAGACCGTTTCGAAAGGATAATAATGTTATTGGAACTAATATAGACTTGTATTTCAAACCCGGACAACATTTTCTAATGCGTAGTCCTAATGGAAGGGACCATTATACCAGAGCGTATACTCCGATACCGTTTGATAATTTGTCTCCGTTACATTTTTGCGTGTTGGTGAAAATATATAAGGAAGGACTTATGTCTAGGCATTGGAAGAAGCTAGAAATAGCATGGGAAACGCTATGGAGAGGACCCTATTGTGATTTTGAGGTGAGTTACCAATATAAAACAATCTTTATGATAGCGCAAGGTACGGGTATAGCGCCATTGTATGCTATTATCAAAGACATACTTCTAAACGAAGATTGCGAGACTACAATGAAGTTGTATTTTTGCTGTCGCAGTTGTGATGATATTTTATTACGAGAGGAACTGTATGAGTGCGCATCGTATTGGAATTTTACTTACGAGGTTTTCGCGAGTACTTTCAATAATTTCAACGGGAAATATAATGAAGTAATACACGGTAGGAGATTGGAAAGAGCGGACGTCATATCTTATTTGAGGAATAAAAATAACTGTAGTACACAAGTTTTAATTTGCGGGGACGAAACATTTGCTAAATGTATATCAGATTATTTGACGGGTTTGGATGAAGTAAATGTATTTATTTTTTAAATTGGGGATCAATATATTGATGCGTGTAAATAACAGCGATAATTATTTATTGTAAATACACATTGTTATGTTTGATGGGGTAATTAGTAAGCCTTTATATAACATCCTTGTTGCTAAATGATCATAATTATATATAGAAACGTCATAAAGGTGTGATATGATATATTTATCATATAATTACTAATTGTAATAAAACAGCATATTAGTTATACATTTACTTTTATTTATTACCTGAAATAAAACGATATTACAAAATATAGATGTGTTTCTATGAAATATATACTTTTAAAACAAAATATATATGGATAACAATATTAATATCTTAGGAAACTAAAAAAATTGAATATGTAACAACATACAGAATCCCTTTATTCAGTTAGCAGCCGGAAGGGGGCAATGAATACTCTACAAATGAAAACAAAAATGAAAATTAGTGTTATTGAAAACATTAAAAACGGTTAGCAATATACCTTCTCGCAATTTGGGCACTGGCCGTATATTTCATAATAAAATTTCCTGGAATTCTGCAGACAGAGCCATTCGTAGAGACACTGAGCGTGGAAGAATCTGTTGCACGAGGGGTTTTGGCAGACAACATCGGGCATTTGATCGTTCAAACGGGATGAGAAGCAAATGCAGCATTCACCGTCATTGACTAATAAGTTCTCGCTGTCAGTTTCTTGAGGTCTTGGGGGGAAATTTTCGATTTCTATGTGCGTTAAATAGTAAAAAAAATATCTATGTAATACGAAATATATGTAATTCAGTAATGAAAAGAAATATTTACAAACGCTATATAAATATAATGAATTTCCTTTTGTTATTGTTCCTTATTTATGTGACTGCAGATAACACAGTAAATATATTTTTTAATCGAGAAGGATTAAGTCAATTAAAGATAACATCAAAGTCAATAGTGGAATAAATCAAGATATACGTAATCTTAATTGATGAATTGATAGCAATCATAAAGATTGACGGGTATTAATTTTGAGATAAAATTCCAATACATTTTTGAACAATATTTTATCACTGCAAAATACTTCTTTTTCTATCGTCTTACCAAGTAATTTAAGT
Source organism: Osmoderma eremita (assembly GCA_031763485.1). Taxonomy (NCBI): domain Eukaryota; kingdom Metazoa; phylum Arthropoda; class Insecta; order Coleoptera; family Scarabaeidae; genus Osmoderma; species Osmoderma eremita. The sequence goes on from JARFOC010000171.1 coordinate 57,706, forward strand.
AGTTCATTTAGGATATCTTTGTTGGGGTTCCAATTGATGAAGTTTCTAGTGACAATCTCCTTGTACCTTTCAACAGCCTTGTGCGGTCCTAGGAACTTGACTTGTGGCAAGTCCCGCATATCAGTGGGATTAAAAGTGATCACGATGGAAAGATTAGAATCTACACTCAAAAAAAAGAGATAAATATTATAAAAACTTAAACCAATATCTATACGCAAAAAAAATATAATTTTCACTTACCCAACATGATCCTTCTGTACAAATCTTTCCGTGTGGGTTTCTCTGGATCAATAACCCAACAGTATCTATCGATTTCATCTAGAATATTAAATACCATTTGCATTTTCGGACAATCCACCGCAGCAATGAAATTCTCGTACAAGACGATTAATGAATCTTTCGTGTCGAAAACCGCTGCTTGATTGGAAATCGGTAAATCACATTCGAGAATCTTAAACAGCTTTCCTTCACCGGTATAATTAACATCAATTGTTATTTTATGCTGCCGGCTCCTCTCGTCCAATTGTACGATCTCTATCACCTTCAAATCGGCTGAAATACTCGACTTGTAGATATTAAAGTAGAACTGCTTCAACTCTGAATATTCCTGCAGAACCTTTCGATAGACACCTGTGTGATCGAAAATAGATTCTTCGCACGATATTTCGGTAGATAAAATCTCAGATAATTCATCCAAATATTCCACTGCGTCTGTGGAATTTTGTCTCGACAACCTTTTAATTTTCTTCTCGTACGGTTGTAGATCTTCGTTCATTTCCAGCTTGAAAGATGATTTGTTCCTCTTCAAACGAATCTTAAAATGATCGTTCTGCAAATATTCTCGAATAAAGACCACTTTCAACAACTAAAAGGCGAAAAAAAAAATCTTACATTAACTCTGATATACCCATAGTACTCTTCCACATCTAAACAAGGCTTCTGCATGATCATAGGGTATTTGAGCATCAATTGGAAGTCGCACGACATCTTCGCGGGTCTGCTCCAGCCGAAAGCGCGTCGCCTATTAAGCTGAAAATATCATTTTCGCACCTCGCAGATATCCATCAATTATCGGTTAGATATTAACACCTTTATAGTCACGGGAAACCGAACGTGACGTGCCATAAACATAGATCTGAATTTAAGACGCAATTAATAATTTGATGGGTAATAAATCTCCGATTAAGCAGTTTTTGGTATTTGATTAGGCGGAAACCGCAAATTCGCGCCAAAATCTGACGCTTGCGCACAAAAAAGTCTCATGTTTTAAGTGTCAACCAGTTTCTTTACATGATCTCATAAAAGGCGTATTTTTGTAATCATTTCAATGACATAACACTTAATATTGTAATTCCAGACATTCGAATTTCATTAATTCAAATTGAAGATTGTAAGCAAGGCTAGGTTATTAACCACATTACGCCACCATGTGTTATAAATCGCAACTATGCCATGGTTTACCTTGAAGCGCTAGATGGTGATCAATTCGAATAGACGCGTTCAACCAAATTTAATTAAAATTGAAACTTTTTAATAAATAATTTTAGTTCGTCGTAAATAAAACTACTCTTCTTTTTATACATGGTCTCTACGTAAATATATGGATTATGTTAGGAATACCGCATTTATTACCAGAAATTACAGAGATAATTTAAGTAAGGCGTTTTTTCGCGACATAGCTTCGAAACATGCTTTTGAAGCGGTTTCATGTTATACAACATGAATTTCATTTTCGCTAAAGAGCATACTTTTGAAACGGTTTCAAATGTAGGCATATCACTACGTCTGCGCACAGAAAATATATGTATTATTGACTTTTGGAGAGTTTAGACAAAGTAATATATTTATATCCAATTGTTTTAATATACATTCTATTGATTCGCTTGCTTCGAGGATCTCCAACAAAATCTGTCATTCAAAATTGATATTTTGGTTGGCGAATTGGCTCATGATTATCATTTAAAAAATCAGTAATCACGATAATTCACTGAACTGCATTACAAACACTGAATGAGCAAAAAATTTTGACCGACATATCAACCTTATTACGTTATTGCTCTAAACCATGTTATCTCCATATTTATTTCACTTCTTGTTTAATTATCTTTCCTTCGTTATGCTGTATTTAAATGAATATTAGGAACTCTTTCTGAAGGCAACAAAAATTACATGAATTGCACTAATAAGGGTAGCTTTAGTTCGCCTACAAATAGATAGATGGCACACGAATGTAGTGCAATTCAGAATATATATGTGCGGCAATTGCAATATCGGAATGAAGCGGTACAGTCAATACTTCCTTTGCTCACTCTGTATATCTTAATAACGTGCTATGAAGGTACGGAAACTGAAATAAATAGAAGTTATTACTTGATAACCAACTTGTTGCCAAAACAATTATACACCGATTCAAAAACGCTTGAAACAGTTTCACTTGACGTCTTGCAGCATATTTGACGCCAAAATATGTTTTGAAATAGTAGGCAAAACCGCTATACCGCGAAAAACGCTTTTAGTTATAATTTTGTAAACTATTTATGGCAGAACAACTACAGAATTCTGATGTTACGATGTTGCTTACAATAATTTATTTGTAATTGCAGGACGCCTACATTATTTACTCAATAATAATTTTATGCAAGTGATAAGGGAGTGTGCAAAGGTGTTTTTTTGAAATTTATGCAATGACTTCCTTATCGTTGGTGTCAGGAAACTCTAAGTGTACGATAAAAATTTATGTGTTACAATTATAATTATAGGTTTCCTTTTCCGAACGCAAATAGTGCTGAAAAAGCAATTAGTGTTACTCAAATTTTCTTAGAAAATACATTAATGAAACTTACTTATATCTATAGGTCACCGTTTCCCTCGCCCGCATCCTTATCTATACACGGAAGGCGGCACTTTACTATTTGTAAACTAATATTTGAAAAATATTAAAATGCATGAAGGAAGGAGATTATTTATTGCATATAAAAGTGGAAAAAATAAAAGGTATAATGCAGTCTAAACGAAGCATTAAACAAAAATGTTTTGCAACAGTTTCTTTACCTTCCTCTATAGTTTGAGTATAGTAGGGATAATCGGTGGATGTCCCCATGGCCGAAAATTAGACCAGGAACCGTTGCATTACGGCGAAGCTGCATTTGGCATTCCGGATAAGGGAAGTGGAGAGAAGGTGAGCGGATGGAGCCCCTCGTCTTCGAAAGTGAACCCGGAGGAATTGGGGGAATACCTGGAAGGTGATATCTTGTTTCCGCAAAGGGCGAAAAATGGTTTGATAGCTTTTAGCGCGAAATGGGATGGGGGTATCGTCCCCTATGTCATAGCCGGACCGTATAACGATGAGGAATTGAAAGTAATACACGAAGCTATTAAGAAATATCATGACAATACATGTATTAGGTATTTATACGTTACATTTTGCATAAATCTATGAATCTGGGGTTGGCAGTAAAATAACCCTATGTTAGAAAGGAGATGGGTATTTATTTTTATAGATTGCCTATCCTGGCTTCCTTCCTACAAAAGTCAAAATATTATACATTGGTAACTGTCAATATATATAATAAACATAACCAATAAAGTGAATTAGCCAGGTTGGCCAATTTTGCAATGGTGCCGTATTTAAATTTGCTATTGCCAACTCAAGATATTAGTTGTGGATTAGACTATTTTGCGTAAAAAAATGTAGTTATTGTTCGCCTACCTAGGCTGTATTTAATGTTATTTTGATATTTAGATTCAGGAGGAAACAACCAGACGATCACGATTACATAAAGATAGTAAATACTCGAACGGGATGCTGGTCAAGTGTTGGTAAGATCGGCGGTGAACAAGAGGTGAATCTACAGAGCCCCGGGTGTTTATCGACGGTTGGTACGCCTGTCCACGAATTGATGCATGCCCTAGGCTTTCACCACGAACAAACTCGGTTTGAAAGGGACGATTACGTAGAAATAAAATGGCCGAACATAAAAAAAGGTGAGTTCGCCCCAATTCAGTTAGTATTACTGTTTCTTTTTCCATTCTGCAAGGGCACGAGGGTAATTTCGCGAAGGTACCGGCAGGTACAACGTCCGGATTCGGTATAAAATACGATTACGACTCGGTTATGCATTACTCGGCGCATGCCTTCAGTGTCAATTCGCAACCTACTATAGTACCTAAGGTAAAGAAGATTTAAAATTACTTTGAGTCGTTCAAATCGGTTGATGTTACAGAATGAGAAGGCTAAGATTGGACAGAGGGATGGCTTTAGTGTAGGGGACATCATGAAGATTAGAAACATGTACAACTGTACTTTGATGGCAGATACGACGACGACGACTTCCCCTAGTGGGTCTCAAGCGAAACCAGGATCTCCCACGTCTTTACTATCGGGAATAAGCGGTTTCGTGAATCAAATAATGGGATAATTTGTATTTTTTCCTAATCTATTTTCTTAGTGTGTACTTTATTTCTTCAAAGTTTTTTATAATAATAGTAAATACATTAAAGTGGTTTAAAATCACCAGTTCTTACAAGTAAATTTCTTAAACATATAAAGCGCCTGCGCGCTAAAACCAACAGTAGAGAGCCAACAGCCAATACCCGAGTCGCTACCTTGTGAGAGTTATTTTAACATCACAAGTTAGGGTCTCAGGGAACAGGCTTGCTGGACAAGCCCCATCATATCATCTCACCGTCGATATAAGTATTTATTTTATATGTACATCAGAGGGAAGGAAATAAAAGAAAAACAGGTTAGTTAATTATTGACAAACTTGAGGGTAAGTATACGAAATATGATTTTAAATACATTAAACATTTTTTCCAGGGAAATTTAAATACAAAAGAGGAATTTTTTAGATGCCCAGCATATTAACTAAACTTTATTTACTTAGGTCAATATTATATGTATGATTAAGAGCTTTTCTTAAAAAAAATAATTAATATATTTGTGACTACACAAAGTGTATGTAAATATAATTAAACAGTGAATGCAATATAGAACAATTTGTATTAGGGGATTAAGTAAGCAAATTGTCAAGTTGGTAACACAGATAATAAATAGAGATTCTCGAATGATCCAACACGTGTTTTGTCTTAAACTCGATATAAATCTTAAAATATCGGGTGTTCAATTGAAGGCGTAATTAGAATATTACAAATTAGTTAGTAACATATACTTTGAGAACTGTCAATAAAATGTCACATTAAATTATAACAACTGTCACAGTAACAGTCACTGTAAAAGTCTAAAATGTTCAATCTAGAACATAACTCCTTTCTTACAGAAAGCTATTTTAAAAACCATTCGTTTTTGATAGTAGTTGTCTCATAATTAAGACATTCATCAAAACCAAGGGCTCTTAACAGAGCAGCATAACCTAAAATTATTATTTGTGAGTTTGCGATACAGTGCCATTACTAATTGCGCAGTGTTATTAACTTTGTGGCAAAACACAAAAACTACTCCAATTATAAATTCAATTGATCGCACGGTAGTTTATAGACATATTGTATAGTGTGATTTCAAATGTCTAAGATACCAAGACAAAATACAAAAACTAAAGCCTATTGGCAGGAATAAAAACAATATTTAGACGGTTCGGTAACGTTAAGAAAGAAAAACACACTAAAAACTGTAGCGGTAAATTTAAACTCTTTTTTAAGCATAAAAAATAAAACACGTATTTAATTTTTGTTTCATTTTGACTTAATACACCCCTCATAACTGAGAAAATTGTTTTAGTATTTTCACGTGAAAGGTATTTTTATTTTTGCGGCCAGTGTATATAAAAAAAATCTTTTACCCTATATAATAAATGTAATAGTCGCGTTTCGTGTCTAAAATTTTCCTGGCTACATTGGTTAGCAACGGACACAAATACGTTTCTGTTTCTGGATTATCTGTGTTAGCAGCACCGAAAATAAAACAGGGTGAATAACATGCAGAAAAAATATTTATAGACAAATCGAGATAATAGACGCATTCACATATTTCTGACCGACTTTTTTTATGTTGTTTTGACGGACTAGGATGGCGTGGTGTATGGGTGCAGCAATTTAGGAAAGTTAGCAGGCTGTACAGAACTCCAAAACGTTGTAATATTGCTATACAACCTACTACCTCAACTAAACAGGACCGTATTGCTTGAAATTTCAATGATTCCTGACCGACATTTCTTCTACATCCACAGGCAGAGGAGGAGGTGATGTTGCCGTTTTCACAGCTGGTCGAAGTTTCGACGATCTTTTTCAACAATAAGGCCCGCTGTATACGAACTTGTGGTGTAAATGCACACAAGTTCGGATCTACGGGTTGCTATTACTGAAAATGGGGGGTTTCCCTCCACGAACAAAAATCCCGCGCCGCTCGAATAGAAAGGAACCTGCAACACAATTAAAAATTCAAATTTTCCCGCCACTTCCTCACACACAAACGATAAAACTTGGTTCGCCCGAATCCGAATCGCGTAAAATTGCGTAGCGTGCAACGTCCGCCCGGAAAACAGCTGATTTTGACACGGCAACCCGCCAAGTGGGTGGGGAACTGAGTGAAGCGACGTTACTATCGTACTTTGGTTGGTTGTGTGCGGAGCAGACGAAACCGGTTGACCAGGCGCCCGGATCGCGGTATCTTGGCTAATAGTTCGAGCCCGCGCATTCGTGTAGCGCCTTTCTCTCTGTCTCTCTCTCACGCACACACACAGAGAGACGCACACAAAACACATATAGGTAGACGTGGACGCAGAACGGTCGCGAAATGAAAGTAATGCGACCGTAGCTACACGACGGACGCAAGAGAAAGGGTCATTGCCCAAAAATATCGAGCCGGGCTGCCGCTGTTGGTGATGATGCGTTTTTTTTTTCGGTTCGTTCTACCTTTTCTCGATTCCCCTACCGACGTAAGCGCGCTGCTGCTACGAGCAAAAACAGATGACGAGGTGGATTGGTGATGCTGATGAGCGAGACTCCATTACAAAGGGGTCAGCTACTTCCAGTTATGCAATTAAACGGACCGTTCTTATATTGTCAAAAGTAATAACGAAATAAAACAAGTTCTTAAACGGATTTATACAAGAAACGGACATATAAGTAAACGAAATACTAAATATACTTAGAATAAGTTTGACTGATATTCTTTTTTACGTAGAATTGAATATGTGGGATAAATACATTAAAGTTATAAATGCGCGTCGAGAATGTTTAAATATCCTGGGTTTATGCTAATAATTCACGAATACGGACATAGATGGCGGCACCAACTACTTTACGTCAATTTCAGGCGGCAAATCGAAATTTTTTAAACAATGTTTATCACAAACTTTCAAAACATTATTCCCAGAAAACTTTAAAAAAGTAGATACAAAAACTACTCCCTATTTGGTTAAATATCAACAAATCTCGTCTATTCTTCATAAACTAGTTAATATTTTAGTCGTGTGAAGTCTAAAATGCGCAAAAAACGTAATAATATACATATTTTTCGGCAACCTCTACCGGAAGGAGTGGCCATTATTGCAAATATTGCAATCTTTATTGCAACACAGGAATATCTGTGATAGTTTTATGAAAACCACAGTTAGTACACAACATTTGGCTAAGCTGATTTCCAGATTTAACACCTTTGGGGAATAAATAAAAACATATCGTATTCTGGTGGTACAACTTGTTGAAAAAAATCAACAACACTTATTTTTGGATCTATTAATCAATCATATTCCTTGGTATATTTTAAACGATAATAAAGATATCTCACCGGAAAGCATCAATTTCAATTTCACAAAACACACTAATAATACTCAAATTTCCCAATAAAAGAAAAGTTAGATGAAGAACATTCGTCGTTACACAAACGAAATCTCGCAAAAAATGCATCTTTCTGGCATCAAGGCACCTAAGCAACGTCTAAAAGAAAATAAGTCCAGTCAGAAAGTCGAAAAACAGACTCATCTATTTCATTTTTGTTTCAAGTCGCCTCGACGTGTGCCGAGGAAAAGGACGAATACCAGAGGAGTACGATAAAAAGGAAGGAAAAGAGAGAGATAGTAAGACGGGGCAATAGAAATGAGCAAGACGCACGCTTAGATACAATACAGAAAATGTTAGTTCGTCTAATAAACCCACACGAATACAGGAGTAGACGTACCAGCTAGACGGCTATCTCAATCTAGGCGGTTGGTTCCGCGGACCTACGCAATAATAAACGTAGTGTGCCATGCTATTGCCTTAGAGCGCGGCCGATCACTTGTTGAACGGTGTCGCGCCTAGTTCGCGCGGGTCCGACTTTTACGTAAAAATGCGAATCCCGTTACTTTAGTTTTTCAATTTCTTTTATTATTATTCTCACGTCGTTCGAGGATAGAATTATGTAAATTGAACGTACATGTATGGAATACTGCAAAAAGGAATAATCGACGAGAAAAATTATAATATATAAAATCCCACAAGTACACATCACCTGATTGATACATATTTATAGATGATGTAACAATACAAGATAATAAATTATTTCAAAACTAATAAAACTTCAAAGAAAATTTCGGTAGAAGACGAACTTGTTACTACGAGATTGATATTTGGTACTTTGCCTTGCAGTTGGTGATATTTAATTTTGACGTTTTGTATATGTCAAATGTCAAACTATTTCAATAGATACGTACACATAAATTAATATAAATCAATTCGTAATTTTAGCTTAATATATTGCGGAAAAGTAAATTGGAATAATTTTATTTTTGACGTCATGTTTAAAATTTAAAGTTTGAAAGTGAAAGTTACAGTCGCTCTTAAAATTGTTATGTTGGGAAGAAGCGAAACAGTGCCCTAGAAGCGGATATATCCGGCAAGTTGTAGTATATTTTTAGCAATTGACCTGATGAAGTTATCACGATGGGCAATATAAGTGTCTTTTGACAATCCAAGTGTTAATAACCGGATATAATGCGTTACAGTTGATTTCTCTTCTAAAGACATCGCAGTGAAGTGTACTGACCTTCTCATGCATGTGTCTCCCTTTAATAAAATATATAGGGATGTCCCATATAGTGTGCTCACTCATCGGGATCTAGTAATCGGTAGGACATAGAAAGTTGGTTAAATGGAACAAAATGTAGGTGACGTCGGAACGATGTTAAAAAACCTACGCACTATAGGGGAAAACTAAAAATCGACAACTTAAATTTTGTCGTTTAGCTTCATGTATTTTGACATTATGAGGGCATACTTGTACATAGAATTCAAGTTTCAAGATTTTTATAAAAAAAGAAACGTTCTTATTTTAATCGTAGGTGGCTCTTACTGTATCAGAAATAGTATCATTTCTGATTACAATGAAAAAAACAATAAGTATAATCGCAGGAAACACAATCCAGTAATGTGGACGAACTTCAAGCTTGTGTACTTATATTGAATTGCCTGTATATAGGCGTGTTAAAATTTTGCGTTTTTTACGCATAATCGACACGCGCGAACTAGGTTTTATCGGTAAAAGGCTGCGTACGTGCGAAAGAGCGATACACACAGAGAAAGATCGGCGCTCATGATCAGCCGTAAATGAGTTTGTGTGTGTTACGGGGCGAGAGAGAGAGAGAGAGCGAATTAGGTGTGTTCGTCGTGTCGTTGTGAATGTGTGCGTGCGTAAGCGTAGAGAGCAGTCGTCGTGAGGCCGGCTCGGGTTGTTCAACTTGTATTCCAAGGGCGTTAGCGTCCAGACGCGCTGTTGCCACGATTTCGCGGGCCTCTTTCACCGATGCTAGGCGATGAAGGTGAGTTGACAACGCGTGGGGGCGCTGTACGTCGGAGGGGAACCCGAGTCGGTGTTATGTCAGATTTCTTGCGTCCTACGAGTCTATGAGGTCGGGTGGTTGGGAGAAAGCCTTCTTCTATTCAATAATAGAACGCTCGTAAGATGATTCCTTTGAAAAAACAATCACAAGCTTTGTTATAGACCATTTTTTGCAACGCTTTTCAGTCGCCCATAAATTACAAAAGTACATAGGCGCACGTCATCGAAATATTCTACGGAAATAATCAGCAAATTCGCTATGAAATTTCCACCCTTTTTTTTAAACCCCGATCTTAGCTAATGGCGTCCATTCGTCTTTTACAAAACAGTACAGACTCATATGGGACTAATTGCATCCCTTTCCAGTTGCATAGTTAACATACGTAGTATCTCACTATTGTACAATATTATCAACGTTTTCAAACAATTTGAATAGAGTGAAATTAGCTTCATGATGTTATACTATCTCAGCATGTATCCCTCGTGTGTATTTGTTTCTTTTTATCGTATTATGTTTTATACTTCCGCAATTATTCTATTTCTTACGATCTATTGATTTAATAATCACTTATTCGTGCATAAGATAATATTATATATCAGGCAAATATGCCTGACTGTCAACTATCCAACATATGTAATAACATATGTTGACAGTATATTATGTAGATAAAATGCCAGTTAACCTCAAAATATGATATTTACCGATGTATTTTAATAAATTATTACAACAAAATCTGATTCAGCATCGACTTAAAATAATTTTTTGAACAGTACAGAAAGTAAATTACATTTTGCTTTGTGATCATATCTTATTTAGATATTTAGCCCCAAAGAGATGTGGCAGCCACGTACGGTATTCTAATAAGCGCTGTATCGTTTTCTAATTATTGATTATATATAAGATATAGATAAGAATCAAAAACTTTGTTCGGAAAGACAATAAATTTATTCGTTTAAAGTCTTAGTACGTACAAGAAGCGGAATTTTCATTCGTGCTGGAAAGAATCGTAAATACTATGATAGGTACTCAACATTGTGAAATAATGATAATGATTCCATTTTCCTCTTTCTATATTAAATTTATCATGGTAAAGACTAGAAATGATTAGACTATAGTTTGAGTTGTTGTAATTTTGGATCATCTTAAAAAATATTTATACAGATTCTGAATGTTTAGGGACAAGTCGATGTAATTTATACTGACTTCCAGAAAGCTTTCGATCTGGTAGGCCGTCATCACGTATTGCCATGGAAACTCCACGTAATAAGACTTTCACAGCAGATGATTGCACTACTATTAAGACTTTATTTGATTCAAAGACCATCTCCAAATGAGATCTGACCAAATTTGAGCCATCTGGCTAAACAGATCCTATTTTTTACTATTATTAAACGACATGACGAACCATCAACTACAAAAATGACTGATCCATTTTACAAAAAAGAATGTCTGTTATCGGCGATCGGTGCGTGACGCAATCACTTCACCATTTACATTAATAAATGCCATAGACGACGAAAAGTAATTTCAAAGGTACCCCACTCTTAGCTGCTTCGGGGGAGTGTACCTCTTTTCCACGCTAGTCAATTGCTGCCACCTCTCATCCGATTCCGGCCTGATTTTACCGACAATCTGCAGATACTCCTTAAACACATCCACGTCGAATTGCTCTAGAACGTCTACGGGTACCCCGTGACTTCTAAAAGTGCTGTGTCCGTCTCCACCGCCAGCTATGAAACCCGATACGAGCATGTTGTACGAAGTGGTGAGTTCCACGGGGCCAAAAGTCGGCTGGGCACACCTCTCGCACATTATCCTCACGTTCAAGACTCTATCGCCCGCCTCCCTTGTCGTATCGAACAGTACCCTGAGTCCCGAGTACTGCAAAAATTCACCGCGCGAGGTCTCGCCGTTAGATCGCACCCCGTCTTCTAGGGCTTCGACGAGGTAATGCCCCTGCATCCTTAGGTGTACCAGATGCTGACGATACGGGAGCAATTCCGATACCATTCTTCGGGTGATGTTCATGTTGGTGCGATTGGTTTGGACGCTATGCCTAATCGCTCCGGCGTTTATTAAGGCCATGGGTACATCAGTCCAATAGCCGTCGGAGTAGAGGCGATGTTTTTGATATCTGCGCGACATGTAATGAACTAGTGCATCGGTGATGACGTTGGCCAGATTGCTTTCACCTTCTCGAACCAACGAGGCGTCTAAAGGAACTATGCACTGCGCCAAAACTTCGTTGGGATTTTCTTTAGCTACGGCCTCACTGTAATATGCGATTATCAAAACGGTTTTTTTTAAAATTTATGTATCGATGAGTATATGAAGTTTTACATCCCACACAGCCATGGATTATAAAACGCATGTTTGTACCGCGATATCAATTGAATGCATAATTTTAATGGCCCTTGCATTCTGCTTAATACTAATATTTATCACAGACTGACAAATAATTTTGGCTTACGTTCCCTTAGAATGCTTGAAAGTGCATGATTTTGACGAACGGCTTAGTAATGAAACCAATAATTTCGAAGATAATTAAACAAGAGACGTTTAAAATATTCTTCAGCAGCTTCACTGCAACTTCCAAATCCCGTTTCTTCCAATTCTCAAATCAATTCTGTAACGATGGGGGCAGTTACGTGTTTCCAAAATTGGAGTGTGTGCGGATTATTTTTAAATTAAATACAGTGGTCGTAACAAAACATTTCGAAGTCTCTCAGCCTTCAGAGTTCCTTTTATTTTATTATTCACCTTCGAAAAACTGCTGGACTAAACTCCTCTGAGGTTCTGTGGATGTAAGGCAGTCTCATTACATTGATGTGGATTTTCAAAGGACCAATTTCTCATATTTTCCTTATCAAAGTACCCGGAAAAGATGAAACCGCACTTCGTCGGTGAAAAATGTCAAACCCAAGATATGATCCAAACGGTGTAAAAATCCAGTATTCCATTTTTATGATTGAATTTGATGACTCTTTTGGATGTGTTGCGTGTCGCTCAACCCTTGAACTTGTATTTTTCGTGCGATTGCGGGAAATGAAAACACTTTAAAACTGTCACGTTTAACTTTCTAACCTCTATTTGCCACCGTGTTACGGGTAATCATCAAATTGTATATATTAATTTACGTAGCTACTTGTGCGCATGTTTTGTAGGCTGTCCTTAGCAGCGCCATCTATATGTCAACCTTAATAACTATACTAGTACACATATTTTAACTATACAGTCGTGCATAGAATTGTTGCGTTGCCATTGCTTTGTATCGAAGCTTCTGTACATCTTTTTCTAGAATCACAAAAGTATCGTATGACAATCCGGTTTCCTTGATTTCCTGAGTGTATTTCCGAAGAAATAGATTTGTTTCCAAGTCTTTCTTCTATTCTATTCCTTCGGAAGTAAAAATCCTGTACAGACAGCATTGTCGGCTCGCTTTTTCGGAAGTTTGCGACGCACTGGTGTCTGCTGTTGCATCAAGGCCGTGTAATTGATTAAGGCCCGGTTTCTGAAACGTAAAAACAGCAGTTATCTGTTCGATATCTGGCCGCTTTACAATACTACTATTGTAAAACGGCCAGATATCGAAGAGATAACTGCTGCTTTTCGTTTGAGAAACCGGGCATAAATCAGGAAATTCTTCAAAGCATTGTCCTACGCAAATGAAACGGGAATTGCTGTTAATCATTCCTTAAATGATTGGAGAGAAGAATTTCGACAAAGATTTCCAAATTTCATTGTTAATGGAAACTTTCCAAGTTTTAACAATATTGGAAATAAGAAGACTTGGTCGTTTAGACATGATAATGTTGTCGAACATCAAGCAGAAAATATAGGTAGTGCACTATTCTAGTTGATTCAATTAATAACGTTCGTATTTTCCAACATGTTGGCCAACATTTTCAACAATCAAAATTATCGTTTTGATCGATATTTTGAAAGGTTTAGTGCAGCCATGCGTTTTACAATCATCCATGACTGCCCAGAACTTTTTAACAACTGATATAAGAACAGTTTACAGCAACAATTACACCATAAGTACCTGAAAGTATTTAGCATTGTCAATACGCTTGAATCCTCCCTAATTTTCTGATCTAAATAGACGGGATTCCCCGCGTAATTTACCACAACATTATCCTCGTTGAATTCCAATAAAATCCTGCCGATATATTTGGCGAAACCGTAAGTGTGAAGTATGAGAACCTTTTTACCAGAAGTACCAGTGACAATCACGGGATAAGGGCCCTTAATAGCTTCCTCGCCGGGAGGTTTCGGTCCATTCCAGTGCAGATTATAGGAATACCCACCGACAATCACGTCTATATCGTCGATTCCTTGCGCTATCCTCTTGTCGACTCCCAAACCAGCGTGGCCTAGTCCAATGATGAAATCCACTTGTTTTCGTTGCTTTAGAATGGCACATTCTCTTCTGACAGCTTCGAGTTCGTCCTCAAAATAGACCAGAGTATCATTTGCGAGACCCAGGAAGGGCCAAGGGGAATGCGATGATATATAGCCAACAATACCTATTTTCTTCTGGCGTATCTTCAAAACCAAGTGGGGTCTCACTTTGGCATATCTGTCTTGGTGAAAACGCATATTAGAGGCAACCAAGGGAAAATCGATCTTTTGCAGGAATTCCCTAAATGTTTCAGCATCCCCGTGGAGATCTTGACAACCGGGATTGGCCGCGTCCGGTCTTAGGGCATTGGTAAGTTCGATTAACACCTTTCTAGTTAACGGCTGCTTCCATAGTGGTTCCGTATAAATATCGCCCGCGTCCAAATAAAGGACAGGCGGGAAAGATTTATTCGTAGCGTTGGCGCGGGCTTCCTTAACCACATGAGCTATCCTGGGGTAACCCCCGAGTCTTACGCCTTCTTCGTTGAGCGATTCTTGTAGAATTCCACGCATATCGTTCGTATGCAACAATAGGAGTTGGAAATTGTCTACCGAATTCACTATGGACACATGGAAGAGTATGGTGGCGTATATTGTCGAAATCTTCATGTCGAAAATATATTTTTAGGTTAATATGTTACATTTGTCAAAGATGTGTCGTGACTTCCGACGTTGAAATAACAAACACTTTAACACAATTTAAAATAATAGAAAATCTTGTGGTTGGCAGGCATTCAAACGAGGCCGTTGTATTTCCTCTAATATATTTTCGGCAATATCAATTGTATTGTTGGCAACGTATGCGAATCAAGTATTTATCAGGAAAGTCTGGGTGGCATCCGGTCCGCAGAAAATATGCGGGGTCTATTATCAAAGAAACCAAACGATATATTTATGGGCATTTAACAACAGCGTAAGTTGTAGGCGATAAAAAAAAGTCTGGAAATACAAATATTCCGCGATCTAATCAAATATGATTGCTCTTTAAAAGATAAGCAACGGGGAAAACTTATTTTTATAATGTGTGTGATGATGAAAATATTTTATTGGTATGTTTGCTGGCAAAATTATATAAATTTGCCTAGCAAGTATTGTTTGGAAGTTGGAACGTTGGGAAATACTACTAAGTTTGGGATTCAGGTATCAGTAAATGATGAAAATGAATAGAGTTGTAACGGAAGAGTTACGGATTATTGGTGCTTTTGTTAGAGGCTATATATAAGGGAATTTTACGATTAAATATTCACGATGAAGACAATTTTATGTTCGAGAAAAAGTTTGTATACTTTTTCTCGAATATAAAATTGTCACAAACTAATATTAGATGCCTTAAAATAATGCATTTTATATCGCTTAATTTTACAATATAGATTCAAATCTTTCCGGTAGAGTCAACGCAGACATCTCGTGACAGGGATAGCTTGCCATTTTGCTGGCTTGAGCTCGCAACAACGCGAATATAACGGTATTGGACGCTAAAGCATACGGGTAGTCAATACAGAAGCACAACGAATATATGATGTACGTATGTATGTGCGAGTATGTGTTTTCGACTGGGATGTTACCTATCTAAACACGTACGATAATTCTTCCTTGGCCCACATTCTCCGAGCAGAATTCGCTACGATTAGACCACGGTCGTTTTCACTCATTCTATCTTTATCTGCGCGCGTTTTAAACAAACGTATCGCATGTGTGTGTGTGCGATTTGTGTGCCAAAGTGAGTGTGTTCGCAAGACGCGTCGACTAACGCCTATCGCGAATTGCGTTGGGTCAGGTTAGGCACAATGTCAATGTCATTCGTTGCTTTTGCGTCAGTGCAAATTTGTTACGTCTCGCCCGTACTTAATTGGATATTATTCCTTATTTATACCGAATACCGAACATGGGTACAGCAGACACTGTGAAAATGATCACCGCTCCAGTTTAGGCGAGACAAAGAAGAACAGACTGGCGCGGTTAATTGGAATGATACTGGTCAATTCGTGCAAATGCGATGGTTTCCCTCCCAGAAATATACCGTGGCTTTTTGTAACGTTACACATAGGTGACGTTAAGCGACACAATAGGCAACCAGTTAAACGTTAACCCATCGTCAGTGTAGATCTATGGCCAGTATTATAATTATCTCTGGCTAGCACGCCTTAAAGGATCTACTATAATTGCAAATTTGGTACGGAAATATTAATTTTGTTGGCAAACCAGAGCTATGCAGAAATTAATTGTGTTTTTAACAAAGGAATTGCGAAACTTCAACTTGGAATGAAGAAATTATCCTATTCTAACGATTAACTAAGACAAACGAAACAACATAACAAAGGTTTACCCAGTGTAATTTCACAGCAAGTTTTCCAAGTGCCCTCCTTGTCTTTCAAGGCAATTCTGGGTTTACTCCATCACCTGCAGTGCGTATACAGTCTTTCGGTTCGTCCAAATTACGTATTTGCATATTATTGTAAAGTTTACTTTTCAGGTAACCCGAAAGAAAGCAATCCTTTGATACAAATCAATCTTTTGAGGGTACTGCATTCGTGTCAGGTTTTGTGCATGGGGATTTGACCGGGATCAATAACTAATGGACTAATGGAAAGGACTTTTAGTATTTTTCAACGAATAAATGTAGGATACAACCCGGAAGTTCTGAGTGTTGGCCGTACCATTTATTATCGACTATGAAACTGTTAAAAATATGGTAAATGTAGCTTCGTCAGTAGAAATTCAAAATTTCTACGGTTTTATTTAACAAATTAAATATTGTTTGGAAAAGATCTGTTCGGTTTATTTTATCTTCCTCGAAAAGCTCTTGATGATTTGTATCTTGTATGGATTAAGTACTGGGTGCTTTTCTCTTTTGAACTTCCGCCCATCGACTATAACCAGAATAAGCGAACTGGGGGAAGTGTTTGGATACGAATCGAAACAATAATGAGTAACATCGTTGCAAATTTCTCCTAATTATTGTATATCGAAATGGGATTTGTTCGGGTTTATCTAGGTTTTCAAAAAGAATTCCTTTGTAATTTTCTCAGAGTTTTATAACCAGGTTTTCCGTGAAATAAGAAAAAAAACATATATTAAACTTGGATTGCTTGTATTTCCGGAAGTATTAGGAGTAAGCACATTTAACTTGGCAGGAATATTTCTAGATATATATATTTTTAATACGCCCTAGATTATTTATTTTCAAAGATATCGCCACATTTCTTCGGAAAATCTAGGATTTGGGGTTCTGCCATTTCTTTTTCTACCTCCGGAAATATTAGCTAGGAATAGGCGATTCTAACTTGGGGGATACATACAGGGCTCTTTTTGTAACGTTACGCATAGGTATTTCCTACAGGTAACGTTAGGCGACAGCAGGACGTTCGTAAAGTAATTCTACGTCCTTTAAGAGAAATCTTTGCCTTGGTCTACAAATCACTTCTGAACAGCACATATAGCTTGGTCAATCATCGAAAATCTACTCCTCCAACGTTCCTTTGTCAGATTTGAGGACTAAAAATAGTCTAACGATGCTAAATCCTGAGAATCATTAATTATTGCAGTGCAAACAGTGATTTGCGAGCAGGAGTGTCGTCCTGCAAAAATAGCGCGACCCCGTTGGCAAGTTTTTGTAACCAGCAAATTTAAATTTCACCACACGCAGAGCTTAAACACTTTTCGAGTCGTCCTCGTATATGTAGAAGTCTATCAAACGTATTTACAACGCACGACAATGCGAGACGAGTTGCGAAAAACACGCACACAGCTGATCCGCGCAAACTGACCTAGTACCTACTATATCCATAGGTCTGGCCGTAGCGTCGTCAGCTATTAATTGGTCGAATGAACTGCGCGCGTAATACGTTATAGAAAAAAGCAGGGACGTGCGAAGTGGAGAGGAAGGCAGAATCGAGTAATAAATACGCCGATTCAAGGTCAAAAACGTTATCTTATCATCGGCCAGTTGTATAAATGCCGTGCTGTGTGTGTTCATTTCGCCGCCATGTATAAATGATTTTCAACAATTAATTGGATTGATTCGAACGTGTTTCATGCCAGAGTATGTCTTTTTGGAAAAGAAAATTAGAAGGTTTTGGAAAATTGAAAGGCGAAATGATTCCGGCAATAAAATATTGTGGTTTTCAAAAAAATGTGCGAACGTACGCAATCAAAAGTGCAAATATTTTAATTACTCTTCATTGTCAAATAACTGTCAAATTGTTACGTCAAAATTAGAAATCAAATAATGACTTCTACATCTTGCTCGTTGATTTGTTAAAATGAATATCTCTTGGGATTCAAACCATAGAAATTTTTTGAAATTAAAGTGTCAACAATAACCTAACCTGAAATATGTTTTTGTGACCCCGGGAAAAATAATAAGAAAAACGTGTCTTATTTTTATTGCGCATACATTTTGGAAATTGTTTTCAGCAATGATTGTTGGAGTTTTGAGAATATTCCAAGATTTTTAAGATTTCCTAAACACATCTTTATTCTGATAAAAAAACGCTACGCCTCAGTTAACAAATTCGTAAGATTTCCCAATTACAAGTTCAACAATAATGCAATAATATCAACCAAACTAATTTAGTTAGCAAAAAATTAATAGTTAATTTATTCTTTTATAAAATACTAAAATAAAAATACGACTTAAGGAAAGTGAAATGCAAAAAAAAAAACAGATGAAGTAATCTAAAAATAAATACCCAGGAATAAAACCTCTTCCTCCATTAATCTAAATTCAAAATAAGCGACAAAAAACTTATCTTTGCGATTTAGAATCTCCGCTTTCGGTATCCAAAAAAAAAAGGCTATTTCACACACGATTTTTCACAAAGATCACCCCAATTCAAAAACACTACGCGTTAAAAAAAGAGACACGCACACCACCCTCGAAGAATATCTCCGTCTCGCTTCGACACACACACTGTAGATTATCATTATAATGCGCCGGGGAAAACAGAGAGAGCGCTCGCGGGCGACCTACCAACCTAACCTCATCTCGGTGCACTAGCGGCCGTCAAGCGAGCGTCAATCGCGGGAGACCTCTGCACGATAGCGCACTCTGCATGCAACTGTCTGCACTAGAATCGCCCGCGTGCGGTTCGTACCTCGGCTATCATTTGTTCCTGACGTGGTGCCCCAAGTTGATTATGATGTCGGTAAACGGCGGAGGTATGCGGTGCGAGAGAGATAGGCGAGGAAAAGCAGTAAGCGCCGCCCGCTTGGCCACACCTTCGACTAGACGAGAATGGCTGTTGCCATGCAACGCCTTCACTTGTCGCCGCTTTTGGGACGAACGCTTCGTGTTCTCTCTATGCGTGTCGTCAAGGCTACAGCGAGTCTTCTTTTGCAACGGACGAGGTGAAGGTAAATGCGGCAATTGAGGATGGCGAAGATTCCTCGAGGAGGTAAAGAGATGGCTGTAATCACCGTGGAGCGATGAAAATAAAAGAAGAGACAAAACTGTTTTATCCGTTACGTACAGTATTGCAGCTCCGCTCGATTAGGAATTGCTCGGAGCCAATAAGTGAGCGAGCCAGCCACCTGAAGAACGAGTTTCTTCTTGGAGTCCAAAATTAGACCTAGCAACAACAGCTAGCTACTGCATAAGTGAATACGTATTACACGTCTCTGAAATGCATCGTTGTAACGGGTTACTTTTCCGTTAAAAAAGAAGGTATTTCGCGGAAAACGTGCAGCAGGATCTCCACTGGTTTCAACCAGGGTGACCATAAAAGCCAAAATCATTAAATTCAAAAATATTAGACCAATAACCAATTTAAATATAATTTTGGTCTTCAAAAATTAGACCTAGCGACAACTATGTTACCATAAATCATTCCAAAAGAACAATTTCTTGCCGGAAAATGAGAGTATCTAATACAAAATCTTTAAAATCTCTTACTGTTTCCATCATATTAACCAAGCATCATATCGATTCAATATCCTTACGGATTCAGTTCTCTGCACAAGACACTGAATAAATTCGGAATGAGAATCAATGCTAAGAAGACAGAGATTATGAGTGTGACCAAACACCAACAATCTGTAAATATAAATAGACTGGCGATTAATATTACTCAGTACATGAAATATTTGGGATCTATTATACCTAAATTGCACAGGAAATATAGAAATTTCCATTAATAATTGTAGTGCGTCAACAGCTACAAAGCCCAATGGTCTGAAAACTGTATCCCAGAACAGGGGAGAAGTTACTAAGAACGTATTTTGATTTACGGAAGTGAATCGTGGACACTTAACAAGAGCCGGTGTTAAAAACTACTGAGCAGAGGCAACTAGCTGGTTCGGCATGTTAACAAATGGAGTCACAATAATTTTGTTAAATAAATTTTGATATAGGATCACCAAATTTGTTTAACATTTGTATCGATTCAAATATTTATGTGGATTTATTTTTGGGTTAAAAAGAAAGATATTTTATTGAAAATGTTTGGGAGGAAATTGACTAGGTTTAAATCATAAATAGAAAAAAAAATCATGCAGTTAATAAAACTTCAGGAACAAAAAGTTATTACAAATCACTCATTTACTTAATAAAAACAATAATTTGTTTGCAAAAATATACATAAATACACTCTTTCTTAATTCCATATGACTGTAACACATTTTGTGACATAAATGACAGGAATTAATAACTTTCTTATGAATTTTTTTCTAAGAGTTGTTGGTAGGTAGTGTTGGCAAAATAAATTTTTCATTAAATACAGTTGATATTTGCGTAAATTTACAGTGAAGCATTATTATCACCCACTTTACCAATAAGGCGAAAAATGTAATTTTCAAAAATCTAGTATTCTTTCTCAAACATATTTCCGAGTTATTGTTTCTCCAAACGTTCTAAAAACATATTTTATTATTGCCTTTCAATGTCAACAAATTATTTTTAAAATACATTTGGATCATTGGATCTGAGCATTTAAATATTGGAATTTTTGAAAAGGCAAATTGAAAAATGTATCACAATGATTGTTTTTGCAGAAGAAGAAAACGGATATTCTGTGAACGGTATCAGGACAAATTTTCTAATTAAAATCTTTACTAAAATTATGTCAAATAATATCACTTTTAAAGCTGATAAAATTGATCGGATACACAGAAGAAAAAATATGCAGATATTTTATTAAATACGTTGGGATCTCACATATAAAAGATTATACCAGTTATTCTGCCCATGTCTCTTGATCTGATCTGTGTTCTTTCGGTTCTTTATAGGGCAAGTTTCACCCTGGAATTGAGGTCGGGGTGAACTGTGCGGAAATATTTAACCCCGATGAATTCAATGCCCAATGCAGACACAAGCACCGAAAACACATGATTAAATTTAGATTTACATTTTATTGTCTTCGTATCAAAGTAAATTGTATTGCACCTAGAATTGTAAATTATGTTTTGTTAAATTTTTGTTTTTTATATGACTATAAGTGGATGTATGTTATGTAAATATACATTTTAATGTTTGTTTTATAACACAAATCCATAATAATTTCGAGTTGAGTTTCAATCAAAAACGATTTTTATTTTTAACGTGTAATCGGGATGAATGATTCTGCAGTACACTTGGTATAAAATGTTTGTTATCGTAAGGAATGACCTTTGGAAAATTAGCTTTTGATTAACGAAATTCAATTATGTGAAAGTATAGGTATATGATTGAAGGTATATTGAAATAAAAAAATTGCAATTGTTGCATATTTATGTCCAAACTTAAAATTTTCTGCAAAAGCAAGTTAATGACTTTAGTGATTATATTTTACAATCATTGCCCTGGTAATACTTTTTCATGTACCTGCAACAGGATCTATGAATATCGGCCGCAGCTTTTTTATGATTATACAGTATAACATAAACCAGCAAGAAACAATATAAAATCTAAACATACTTTGGGATATATAAATGAAAAAATTGAAACTGTTTGAAACATTTCCACAAACTAAAAGATATTTGGACGAATTTGGTAAAAGCCTTGATTCAATTTTGAATGGAATGATTCCGAAGCATCATTTGTTATAATGCAATCACGTTCTGTCCAACAATCTGGGGGTATATACAGAGTGAATTTTTGCTAGCTGCGAATAAGAAGCTTATTAAAGAGTAAAAGAAATGGCGAGAGATGTTTCAGTTTGCTAGAAGCAGAAAGGGTACAAAAATGGCAAACCAAATACAGGGCGACACCATTTTCCCACCTATGAACTGTCGGATTTATTTTCTGCAGTCAGAACAATTAAAAAAAAATGTATATGCGCCAATTCTGGGCTAGATGAAATTTGCAACCAATTACAGAAAAATCCTGGCCAAATTTGATTTAACGCGTTACGTATTGTCAGTTCAAAATCAACCAATGATTTCCACGGCTGGAACGCAAGACTCAACTGAAATTGCCCTCAATTTACATTCTCTCCATAAAAAAGAAAGATTACATTTTTCGTTTATTTATTAACTCACGGCAAATTACTTTAAATATTATCTAAATAGAAAGAAAAAAGTGAAATTAATTTTTATATACTTGCATGCACATTGAGAAAAATGTATAGTAAATGTTAACACAATTGTGGTAAAAATAACCAGAATTTGGTTAATTTTACCACAATTGTGTTAACCTTTACTATACATTTTTTGCAGATGAACATGATTTTTATTAACCCTGATTGTGGATTAAAATTGCCTGCGGGGAATTTTGATGTAACTTGACGTGAGTTTTCTGGTGTATCAAAACTTTGGGGAAACTCGTCCAAGGAAGCTCTTCGTATATACGATACGGTTAAATATCTACAGATATAAAATACGTAATATATCCCTTTTATCAAACGCTTCGAGCTTATCAAATTATACCACTCATTCCGTATATTTATTAATACGTGTTGCCTCTTTTTGATTACTCATTACCAATTTATTTTTTCTGTTAATATAAAGGGAGTCGTAGCCACCAAAGATAACAAATTATCTATTCCCATTTTTTTACTTCAGCCGATCCCACAAACGACAAATTAATAAACTTGGTTTTGCGCCCAACAAGTGCAACACTTCCCTATAGATATACCACGAAAAATCGCTACAAGTCTATTGGACAAGATGTCGAATTAGGTGGACCAATTGTATCACTAAATATTTTGTTTTATTTAGATAAGCCTTCGTTTTGTGTACACTTGTGCGTGCATAAATAACTTGCCTATACTATAGGATTGTACAGAAATGAGGTCTGTATATATTAAAAAGATTAGATAAATAAATTTTTATCGCACCAAGAGATTATATGTTCGTATATGGTACGAACCTACAAGTTTCACTGCCCCATATTTATAGATATGGACGTACACATATATATATATATCTAACCTTCATCTTGTTGGTATAGATAATTGTGACGATTGGAGAATTGCAGAATGGTAAAATGTCACGAAGAATATGAAATAAATGAAAAATGTTATGTTATTTCGGAATAGAGCAAAAATGTTCCTGGTATAATACAAGCTGTTTCTTAAGTACGTTCCAAAATTGAATTTCTATTAGTATGTAAAGAAAAAAATGTTATGAACTTGTAGCCCCAAATACGTATAATTAAGGTTATGATACTAAAAACAAAATCTAATACACTAAAAGACCGATATACCGACAGATATCCATATAAAAAAATATTAACAAAGCTCAGTACTGTGGATTTTCTAGTTAAAACAAATAAATTTTCTTACACTAATAAAATGGTGTAGAATCCTTGATCGACTATTTTGTTTAAGGCAAATATGATGTAGATTTTAAATCAATATTAGGGAAGGTGTGCCTATGTTGGCCCCCTTAAGGAAATTACTTGAAATCTTTTTTAATTATGTATTTATTAAAGGCTGATCGACACCTACCAGCTTCTTATTGGTTGTATTTTTTCATAAAAAAATATATGGTAAAACCATATATGGTTTCTTTTTAAGCCAAAAGGCCATCATAGGCACATATGCGCCTATGATGGCCTCTTTGCAACAAATATAAAAGAAAGTGTACATATTAAACAAAAATGTATTCTAACAAGTAAGATAATATAAATGAAAGCATTTTGTACTAAAATTGTTTTAACTCAAATTATCCCACAATTTAGGTACACAATTCACAGATAAAATTAGTGCACCGATTGCCAACACCAAGAGTTACATGCTTGACAATAGATCCAGAGCACATTTGTTGCAATAAATGCACACTGCATCGTCAGCATCTAATTCCGAAATTTCTTCAAATCCACGTTCATTTTCATCACTAAAACTGTCACGACTTGAAGCAAAAACTTGCTTTTTTTGCCTGCCTAGCATAATGTTTACTTTGATACCTTTCTTATCCACCTTTTCCTTTAATTCTTCCATTTGTGGAATCGAGTTCACATATCCTCTTTTCCCAGGTACCTATACTGGAACTGCAGAAAAAGGACAAATATCGTTCATGTGACGTCAAGGACTTTTGATGCTCATGAGTTCTGACCGGATTGTCGTCGTTGCTGATCACTTTGTGATTACTGTGGTCGACCTTTAGGATCCTCAAATGGGTCATCCGGAAGTTAATTATGGTTTTACCTGGGTTCTGGCGCAACCGCAACTCAATTTCTTGATAGTAGTAAAGTGCGAAGTGGTCGGAAAACTCCAATGTCCATAGGTTGAACATAGTGGGAACAATGAACCAGAACAGAAGACAACAATACCATTCTTATTTGCAAACTGCAGATCTTAACAGAACCTTGTTGTCTTTGGATGCCCTAGTATACCTTAAGAAATGTTTCAGCCGTTTACAGCGAATTTGAGTGGTTATCCAACCTTTCTCCTGGGCAAACTATATGCGTCCTGGGGTGGCACGGTTCATGAGTTCGTCCTGTAAGCTTCGGCGAGGAGAAATAAGAGCAGGAAGCACACGTGTTCACACAGCACAGCATTCACGGCACAAACTACCGTCACATGTTAACCGTGTTCGGAGCTACTAAAAGCTTCAGATTTTTTGAGATTTCTTTCGTACCGTCGTTAAAACTATTATGTTTTCAGCAAGCAAGTCGTATTTGTCCGGAATAGTAGGCGCTTATGTTAGGTTTATGAAATGCCTGGGCCCTGCCCAATGACGCATTTTCAGGCGTCCTTAAAGATATACGTGGATTACGCTTTAGCAAGCCTCAGACCCGTTTCCATCCTGCCATTTTGGTTTCACGATTACAAGTAAGATTAATTTCATTTTTTTTCTACCACTTCATATACCAGCACTTAGCAAATCGTCTTCGCACCGTTGTTTTGGGAACACTAAAAGTTTTTGCCGCTGGCTTAAAACTCATATTTTTATTTTGTGCGTTGACTCAGGGCTTAGTTTCGATTATACACCGGTCTCTTGGTTAAACATTGGAAACCACTCTATGGTCCATCATAAGCAACGGTGTATAGTAATATTTAAAATCTCCTAAATTTTATGCAGCAAAGGACGACGCCCAACATGCATTCTTTCCTTGTATATCACAAGTAACCATCAATTAAGATTACAATGGACGTAGAAACTTAAAGCACCACACATCAAAGCTATTTTATTAGATCACCATTTACCAATTTCAATTTTATTTTACAAATTTACTTAGACAAGGAACAGTTGTTTGAAAGTCATCAGTATGAACTGAAGAAAGAACTTGCTGCAAAAGCTGAGCATGGAGTTGGTGCGATAAATGTATATTATTTGAAAATATACCTGATGGTCATCACAGATGCGGGTCCCCTCTAGGTACATTTCTCTTAGACAATAAAATAGACTGTTATATTTCTATAATTTCCAAATCAACAAGAACACAATGCTTGTTTTAGCTAACACCCACAAGATTCCTATGTGTCAATATTAATGATCAATACGCACGATTTGTCTCTACAACATATATCTATATTACTCTATATGCAGCTGAGAAACAAACATCTTTATTAATTCAGGATTTATATACAATTCGACACTCATCGCACATCGCAAACAAAAGGTGTTTATTTTGTGCGGGCCAATTATCATCGTGTATTTACACACGATCTACGGTATCCAGTTTGGTCCGTAAATTAAGCATATTGAAATAAAATTTTCCCAATTATTGTAGCGTTCCATAATTTTTACTTACGCAGAGAAACCAAGTCTTCGTTTATATTTGTCGTTGGAAAAGATCGGATTTGTTTCGCGAGGAAACTAAAAATAGTAACTCGGAAACATGCACTTATACAAGCAATTTATAGATCTGATTGGCACGTAACTTGATCTAAATGATTCCGTAACAATTCCGGTGGGTATGTCAGGTTAAATAAGTGGTGAATAGTAGTAGGTAATTGGTTTCTTTCCTAAGTATATAGGTGGACGCAAAGAGAAATCTATTTCTCAATGAAAGGTTTGATCAATTGTCCACCAAACCGGTAAACATCCCTGGCACCATATGGATTATCGTGAAGATTTAATTTTTCCTTTACAACTGCAAATTTAATACCTTTGCGTTTCTATTTTATCGACTTTCAATTCTTGATGCAAATATAGTGTTTTTGCAACACTGAGCAATTGGTAATGCTGATGGAAAAATTGCCAGAAAATTATTATGTCAATTCATCGACGCCTTAAGGAAGATTTAACAAAATAATGGCCAAAGGAAGTTTTAATAATGTAACTTATGAACAATATGAAAGAAAGTTTGACAGCGACAGGTGGCTAACCTGTAGCTATGTCATATATTTATTATTCTATCGGTATTCGTATTTGAACACATCTCTTTTATTTACACAATATGTTCATTAGTGGGAATTAGATGTTGATTCTTTTTGGAATACACTGCATAAATCGTATTGTAAATACTTTTGGCAAGATCTGCTTCAAAAATCCAAACGCAACGTGTTGCAACGCCGATTTTAACACCACAGCTATCGCCCAGTCCTTCCGTTTGTTCGTTCCATCATCATCTTCGCGAAACTGGGCATCAAGTGCAACGAACCGTTCAAGTTGTAGAACATTCGCTAGGACGGGCGGTGTCGTTGGACTGCCCGCTACTTTGACTGCCGATGTTATTGTGTTTGTAAGTACACACGAACGCGTCTGTAATGCGAGTATAGTGGCCACGGATTTTTGGCTGCGCTATTTTTAAAACGGTACATTTCGTCGGCTTACTATAATACTATAGGCCAACCTTGGCGTTTACGTATACAGAGTACCTAAGCTGAGACGAACACGAAATAGCAGAACGAGTTTGGAAAAATGAGACGTCACGTTGTGAATGGGAAATAATAATGAACAATTAACGTACGGTGATTTCGGAAGATATTTAAAAGAACAAACGAAAATAAACTTAAAAAACATTAAATTTATCCCAAAGGGAGTATTTCTTTAGAGAAACGGTGTTTAACGATATTTATTTCACAATAAAACATTGAGAGTAACTATTCAAAGCGAATGCAACCTTTACTTTGAATCCGGACGACCCTTGATGGTAGTGGCATCTTCCACGATCCGATTCCTCAGCTCTTCTTGCGTGCCAACGGACGAGGGATTACCACAGATTTCATTCGAGCCCACAAAGAAAAATCTAACGGTGTTAGAGCACAAGATCGTGGCGGCCATTTAACAATGGTGGCAATGGTGTGGCAAAAAAAATTAAAGTTGAGCGACAATATAGGAAATTTGAAGTACAATCGAGGACTCTTGGAGAAGCGTAGAGACCGAAGCAGAGGGTATGGGCAGTTGAAATTTTCAGAGTGTACTGAGCATATATGGCTAACTATACCGGCAAAACTTCAGGCGATTCTGCTGTGCACAAGTGTCGCAAAAAAATTAAAGTTGAGCAACAATATAGGAAATTTGAAGTACAATCGAGGAATCTTGGAGGAGCGTAGAGACCGAACCAGAGGGTATGGGCAGTTGAAATTTGCAGAGTGTACTGAGCATATATGGCTAACTATACCGGCAAAACTTCAGGCGATTCTGCTGTCCACAAGCGTCGCAAAAAAATTAAAGTTGAGCGACAATATAGGAAATTTGAAGTGCAATCGAGGAATTTTGGAGGAGCGTAGAGACCGAACCAGAGGGTCTAGGCAGTTGAAATTTTCAGAGTGTATATGGCTAACTATGCCTGCAAAGTTTCACGCGATTCTGCTGTCCACAAGTGTCGCAAAAAATTTAAAGTTGAGCGACAATATAGGAAATATAGGACAATATAGGAATTCGTCAAAATCTTTGTCGACCCAAGTTACTAATACAGGCGTGCCAATTCACTTAAGACATCTTGCAATGGCGTCTTACGACTGCCCCACAATCTTTTCAATAGTTGCAATGTTTTACATTGAAAAATTAGAGGAAAAAAGTGTCTTCAAAGTACTGACGCACGGAACTAGTAGACAGATTAGTTACATTTATCACAAACAGAGTTTAATACCAACTCAAATGAATAAACAGCTCTAAATTGTGTTAATTCGTATACCTATCTGAACTATTTCTCAAAGACTTTTTGTCGTAAGGAGGAACTAGTTTTTCAACCAATCTTGCACACTGATTTTCAACTCCTTATGAGTTAAGCAGTATAAGCTTGATGACAACGTAAGGTTGCACAATACGTCGTTACAGTAATTCTGGTCCCAAGGTCTTAAGATAGCCATAAGCTTTCTGTAGGACAAGTTCTGTTTGCTCTTTCTTGGTTTATCGGAAGAATTCGAATGCATCAATTGTTTTGTTGGCTCTTTTGTCTTGGCGTTCACGAGTGAACCCGTTCGTCTCCATTTACAATCTCTTCTAAAATCGTTTTTCCTTCTTCATTCCTCTGAGATGTTTGGGGACCCGCCGTGGCCAAAATTTGTTGTAGGCGACAATTTGTACAATAGCAATGTCGTACAGAGTTGACTGAGAGCAAACAGTTCGGGAATTGTGAACGGACAGGGACTCCGATTATAATAGTCGTGATAGAATAAGGCGACTAATCATGGCAGCTTGAAACAAATAGCACTGGTGATTTGGTGGTGGGCAGATTTTATTGTCTCAACTAAATGGGGTTTTCAGTGTATTTTCGACTTGGTTCTATTAAACCGCCAATGTGCTAGAATTCGTGTGAATTAAAAACAAATTTAGACGTAAATTCCCGAAAAGATTTTTATGAGAATGTTCATCTCCTCTTCGCAAGAGAGGAAAACACGAAAACAACTGTGTTATCGTCACACACGTACGCACATACCTAGACTTCTTCTTTGTTTGCATTTATAATAAACCGGTGGCATCTTAAAATAAAATTCCCAACTCCGAGTCCCAAAATAACGGCGCAACATTGGCGTATAGCATCAGCTCTTCTATAGTCCTTCTTATCCTTGTCAGATGGCTGATAAACATATGTCCTATATAAAATCATCGGCAACTGATGCAAACGATTTTTTCTGTGCCCCGTAAATGCAACAAGGTCTCCCCTTGGGTCATCGGATAATAGTAGCCTATAAAATCGCCTTGTATTCTGTCGGTATTTTTTCTGTTCGTAAAACAGGTCGACCGCGTTCCCCCCTTCGGGTACGTAATGTCTTTAAATCTTAAACAAGCGAAAGAGAAAAGAGGACAGAAAAAACACCAACAGTTAGTACATCTATCTGACAGGGGACCACGAGAGAAACAACAGCCGACCGTTCTACGTTGAGAGAGTGCAAGATGGGAGTGGCTGACGTGTCCTCTGTCCCTAATGTTAGATTTCCATTGGCCGAATGCAATAAACCTATGCATTCCTAGTTCCTAGCGTCTATAAAGCATGGCCCCCCAAAAGCCTCTCGTCACGGTAATTCTATGGAGTTTTCAAAAAAAAAGTATTTCCCTTAAGTGTTTACTGTATATTGATAAATGCTATTTGTTTAATAAGACAACAAAGTAGGTGATTTAATGCAGCGGCTGTGAGAACCCAGCCAAGGAATTAAATCAGCATTATTGCCGAATTGAACATATGATTTTGTCGCCCAACATTGAAGTTCCTCCTGTTTAAAGAGAAAATACGTAAAATATTCTGGAAATTCGATTACATTAAGGTGGTTTAAACAGAGTCGTTGCTATAGCAGTAAATTTATTTATTATTTTTGGTTAATTTCTGTCAATTCTTTGTCGGGCTGGTGTTTAACTAATAAAAAGTGACAAATAACTAATACAAAGTTTTAAAAAAATGCGTAATGGTAATGCTGAAGATTGATACAAAAATTGTAGAATTGAATTTACTGCCTGAGAAGTCTCGGAAAGTTTATCAACAAGCGTACAGATATTTCTTCTTTGTCAAGTTATATTCAGAAGAAGTTTTGCTGGTGTATTTTGCAGAATTATCGAAGAAAATGAAATCATCCTCTTTCTGGAGCATTTACTCAATGTTGAAGACTACTTGGAACATCAATAACAACATCGATCTGTCTAAATATCAAAAGTTTGTTGATTTTTTAAAGGGCCAATCAAGCGGATATAAACCAAAAATATCTTGGATTTTAGAATAAAATAACATTTAAAAAATTTCTCCAAGATGACAACGATTACTTGTGTAGGTACAAAGGTAAGGTGTATAGTAAATGCTTGATTTATAAAGAAATCAAATATTATTTTAGGTGGCATTGATATTTGGATTGGCAGAAGGATGCAGATGTGAGGAACTGTTGAAGATAAAACTAGAAGATATTCAGGATTTAAGAGACAAATTTTTGATTACTTTGCCAGATACAAAAACGAAAAAGACATAGATGGTTTGTGGCTAAAGTTCATTTGCAAATTTATCGGAAGTACACCCAAATTTGGTATCATCAAGTTTCTTTTTCATGTATTGAGCTGGAAGAAGCTTTAGACAATATATTGGTATCCATAAGTGTGGAAAAATGCCTGCAGAAATATTTGAATATTTAAAATTTGCCAAATTCTAAGGAATACACTAGCCACTGCTTCAGAGAAACCTCAGCAACATCGTTAGTGCACTTTGGAGTGCTTGAAAGACATGGAGATTGGAAATATTTTTTTTTGTCAAGAGATATATATTTCAATTAAAAATACTGTTTTATATTTTTGCCAAGTCCACGAGTGTGGCCGAAGAGTACATTCAAGATCAGTGACCAGCAAATCCAACATAAGTGAAAAGATTTTTACAACCAACAGTAATAATTCAAGTGTTTTAAGATCTTCTACAAGGACAATTATTAACAATGAACTGAAGGAAACTATTGAAGAACAAAAGCCATTGGTTCTTAACAATTGTACTAATGTAAATATTAGATTTTATAATAAATAATAATTGTGTTATGTTTTACATGTAGTATTATTTTCAAGTCACTATACCTAAATTAGTTTATGAATTATTAAAGTTTTTTACCGCCTAGGCATTTTTTTCACATGCCTTGGCAGTAAATGAGACAATTGCTTCTATCGATGCAAACAATTTTTATCAAAAGAATTTTGTTTAAAAAAATTACAAAGATAAATGATCGCATAATCAAGTATTTAGATTCAACTCGCTTTAGCACTCCTGGTAATGTTCGTAACAAAACTATACTAATAAGTTAAACTCGTGGATGTGATTCATGTATAAAAGCATCAACCATCACTGCTTGCTTTATCGGTATCGACACTCCAATATTTTATACCTTGGGAAATTATTGCTCCTAAATCCATACAGTTTCAATTGTATCTTTCAGTGTTCCATTACAATAGACTAACTAATATCAACATTTTTTCGCTGTTTGTTTATCCAAAACACAGAAAATTGTGAAAAATGTCTTTTCCAAGTATACATATGCGAGTTTTTACCGATAATAAAAGTTACGGGCCATTAAAAAAATGCATTTTTATCGACGCTCTATCATCGTTTATACGAGATGTGTAATTGTTATTGTTTTTGTGTCGTGTAGATAACGAGTATACAATGTTAATTAATAATGCATTTGTGCATTGCACGTTGGCGAGCCAGTGATATATGGAGAAACGAAGAAGTTATTGATCGAAAAGGAAAAAAACGAAATGAAAAATTGTTCGTTTATAAATAAAGTTGAGAAGATAAAGAATTAAATTAATTGTTGTGACAGATATATATATATATATATATATATATATATATATATATATATATATATATATATATATATGTATATATATATATATCTATAAA
>JARFOC010000171.1:91298-102563 GCA_031763485.1 Osmoderma eremita
TTATTTTCCTTTGTAGTTTTCTGCTGAGGATGGCAACTTAGTTGCCGAAATACGTATTCAGAGTTCTTTACTCAACACGGTGGTAAGGGTATTTTTTTAACTTTATATCAAAATTTAATATAACCTAAAACACGTCCTTCACACACTTTAACAAAAAAAACAAAAAGAAAATTTTTATTACACATCCTATCTACTCTATCGAAGAATACCTACTTTTTGATTTTAACATGTTGTAGTCTTTCTCTGCATATGTCTTATATATTTATATATGTATCTTTTATATTTACACACTTTTTACATATCTATATACTGTACCTGACAATTGTACATATGTAACAAATAAATATATCACATCATACCTATCATATTATGCTATTGTTGTTTACGCCCCGTAAAAACTTTTTGAAAAGTTTTATTTTACAAAACGCTTCTCAAATCGCAGGTAAAATACGTGTACAATCAATGAAAAAGAATTCGTATGGGGGGTAAGCAACGATATTGTTAGGAAAATTGGCACTGAAACAGATCTATGATACCAATACCGATTTTTATATGTGAAAAAGTAAAAAAACTAAAAAGTAACCACTTTTTTGATAAATTTTATTTTTAGTAATGTTTGTAGAATGTACACATCTGGAGTATACTTAGAGAACCGAACATAACTATTTCTATGCAAAAATAATTTGAAAGACCATATTAAAATATACACTAAATATAATTAAACAAATATCTCATGATGCAGTTATAAGTTGAGAGGCCTATTAAGATATTTAAGGGAAGGAAATACACAAAAATTCTGAAAATAGGTAGACTGCCCTAGACCAAAGTGATCTTTCGGAGTAACTACTTTCATTTTTGCATTACTTCCGGTTGACGGTCGCCATTAGCTTTCCTATTTTAAATGTAATGTTAAAATTTTTATTGCAAATTCTGATTATAAACGTTATTCTAAATACAAAATCTTAGGGTTTCCCTACACCTAAATGTAATCGATTTTGAGATATCTTCAAACTTATGTAATGTCTTTCATTAAAAAAATTGTTTTTGCGCCATTTTTCAATTTGAAAATTCAAGTTGCTATCATTGGAAGGTATAACCCTTAGGCTTTGAAATCATGGCCTAAATATTCCTGAAAACTTTACAGTCTGGTCGCGATATGGTGTCTAATCTCATTATGTTTAACTCTCCAAAACTCAATTTTCTTAAATGAAACACTATGCATGTTTTTACATCATGGCGCATAGAATCAAATTCTGCAGCGATTAATATTAGGTTTTCCTATACCTATTTCTTTTCGATTTCCTACTATTAATAATTGTGTATTTTAATGGCATATTTTGCTAGATTTAACTCAATTTTTCGCAATAAGCTTCAAATATTTATTCAGTTAACATAAAAAATGTACAAAATGAGGAAAAGCGTAGAAAATAAGAAGAAAAGTAAACTTAAGTCACTTTAAGTTCACTTTTAACGAACATCTTCAAAAAAAAATAAGCATGCCTTGAAAAGCATTTCTTTGACAGTTTAATTTTTTCGTAGCAGAACTTAGAATTAGTTAGTAAAAGATTTTCTTTTATAATTGTTTATTATTATTATTAGTGTTGATTTTTACGTGATAAAATACAAATTAATAATTTTATTTATTCCCATGAATTTTACCTTTGGGGCAAAACTAAATCCGATATTTATTCTAAACCAATAAATAATAGGCAAAATCTGGAAAATCGTGTTAGGAACATGTTTCGAAATTTAAATCCTCTCGAAATAAGACGGGCAACTACACAGAGTGTTCTAGCGCGGGTTAGAACTTTGTCTTCCAATGAATGGTAGACAATTTGGACAACATTTATAGTCTTTGGAGCATTAGTAATTATAGTATAGAGGTGCCACTTATTTAGTATTGCCGGCTTAGACTTCATCCAGATTTTGTACATTTTTTGTTGGGTTAAGTAAATAAATACTTTGTTTGGTTATAATTTATTGCGAAAGATTGGGTTAATTCTAGCAAAATAGGCCAATAAAATACACAATTATTAATAATATAGGAAAACGAAAACAAATAGTTATAGGGAAACCTAATACCAATCGCTGCAGAATTTAATTATGTGACTTCATAATGTAAAAATATAGTGTTCCATTTAAGAAAATTGAGTTTTGGATCGTTAAACATAACGAGAGTCGACACCATATCGCCAGCAGACTGTAAAATTTTCAGGAATACTTAGGCTATGATTTCAAAGCCTAAGGGTTATACAAATATAACCCCTTATAGAAATTATAACATTCCATTTAAAATAAGAAAGTTAATGGCGACTTCCTCTCTCAACCGGAATTGATGCAAACGTGAAAATAATTTACTCTGAAAGAGTACTTTCACAGTTTTTGCACATTTCTATCCCCAAAATCTTTTAGTACGCCACTCAACTTAGGAGACCCTGTATATATAAATAGATGCACTAATGTTATATTATACAATTGAATTTCATACGATAGATGAACCTTTCGTCATTAGCAATGTCTCTGATTTCATATGAATACTGAAGTTGGTCAGAGTTTGTCGAAAGGTCGACACAATCATCACAGACAGACATATTAGCTTAGTCAATTGAACAACAATTTAAAGTAGCTGCAGTTGAGTTAAGCATAAACAAAATAGTTGTGATCTCAATCCACAGACTTTTAGTCTTGAGAGTCGGTACAACTTTATATTTAGTACGCATTACTTTCTAGCTTTTCTCTAAAATTAAACATATTACCTATTTGGAACTACCCAGTTTGTGAAAATCGAATCAATTCTTCTTTAAGTTTACGTAGCATTCGTGGAAAATGTATACCTTTTCATCTTTTCTTTCAAAAAAATAAGGTATTTACCATGGTATTGCTTTCTATGTGTACAAGACGATTTAATCTGACGAAAAGTATTTCTTTTATGACTAACACTACGAACAACACGAACACATATTTGCAATTCTCCATTATGTTGTTATAGCGCCGAGGGTAAGTATACTGAAATTATGTGTAATTTCCTGAATACAGTAAATTATGACAATGCAGCGATATTCCCCGGGAACTATACCGGCGCATTTCCAATTAAGTATGCGTTACCATTGCGCCGGATCTGTTGGTATTTCGGACTCCGAATTGCGACTGTACGAGGCCCTTAAGTGCTGCATTGTTACCAACTTCAACCAACAATGGAGTCTAAGTTCGCTGAATATACGGAGTTGTATTATCAGCATTTATTAAGTTCATATTGCAACTGGTTTGTATATACACACGTACATAAGTATTTATGTACATACAAATATATGAAATATATAGAGACAATTATGGCTGAAAGCTTTCTGTTTCAGATGGTAAATTAACATTTAACATGACAATGAAACTGAAAAATTAAGTTACACATTGTAGTTGCATGCAATTGGTAGCTGTATATATCTAAATATGTCGCTGTAAGAAGTCTGACACACGTAACACAGCAAATATGTGGAGCCCAGCAAATATAATATTGATTTACATCGCACAGACATAGAAAATATATGCAGTCAATATTAGAAATTCTAACAGAACCGTTGGGGACGTCCCAAAGTAATATCGACGAAATATGAATAGAAAAGAGGGTGCTCCACACTTTGTAATTCAAAGAAGACGCTGTAATAATACTAATAAGGTTTGCCTTTTTAATTTTTTTTTTGCGAATGCCAATGTAGTCTGGTGTATTTTTATAAATGCAAATACAACTTTCCATTGTTAATGCTTAGTGGTAATTTGTTATAAAATGTCCTGAACAAACATATTCCTTTATGTATCATTAACACTTCGCTTAATGTTTTCACTACCAAATTTAATTAAGCAACAGCTTAATGCCAGAGGCAGTAGATCTCATTTTCTACTTGACCACACCTGAGCTACTCCAAAGTCTTAATGTAATCATCACGTACCCCGGCGCTTTCTAGCGAAACTAAGCACTACAAACTGTATTAGCCATCGCTTTTACTGCGACCATTTCTTACCTGAATGGGACAGCAGGCATTGTGTATTAGCACGTTGTAACTACCTTCCTATTTCAATGGGGGTAGTATATTAATTATGTCGGATTGATCACGGATAAAAAGTGCAGTGCCCTCGTCTAGTGTTTTGTCATTCTAATTTTGTGCGTTTGGGGTGGCGGTACCCTCTTTGCGGATAATGCGTTTAAATAATCGTGAGCCCCCTTGATATCGGATTGTCGTGCGACGCACAATCTACTTACCCTCTCGGTATAAATTTTGACGTGCATAGAAAACGTGGCATTGATTAAATGTCTGGTATTATCCTGGATATTTTTCTTGCTCTTGCTGATTTGTGGAAAGGAAGTGTACATTCTATCCCTTTGTTGGAGAATAATGAAATAAATTATTTTCAAACAAAAGATTATTGATCAAAGCGTTAATATTATAAGAAAGTTAATATATTTGTGAGAAAATATGAGGTCAGTTCTTAATAAGTACACACAAGAAATTTGGAAAATTAACAGTAAATAACAGGGGGTACACAATTTGTATAACGGATATGCTAAAAAGAATGTCGGTCTTATAGCTTCCAGAAAGTTAATTTCCAGAATCCTAATGTTCACTGGAAAGTCCATTTGGTTGAAACAACCAAATTTAATCCGACTGAAATCTACTTTTAAATACGGGCAAACAAATATCATGTTGCTTTAAATAAATAATTTGGTGGATTCAGTTTGTTTAGCCGAAATATATAGTTGGTTAGCTTAAACAAATGTGCAATTATATAAAATAATATATCAATTAAATATTTTGTTCATCTAACTAAGTATATTCATTTGCATTAATTACTTACCTTGTACTTGCAAGCTGTTTAATTTAGTAAACCCAGACAACTATTTTCCTGAGTTGAATTGCATATCATATTTGTGTTAAATAAAATCATTGATCAAGTATACTACAGGATTTTCTTAGTAGAAACATTTTATTTGGTCATCAAAGATACAGTAAATGTACAAGACCATAAATAGTTGTAGTTTATATTATGAAAGTATGTACCTTTGCTAAAGATAAACACTGCCAATCAGTAATAGAACTTCTGCGCCGTCTTTTTCGAGTTATTTTTTTGTCTTTTCATTGATAAATTACACTATCTTTTGGTGGTTTTCGGTTTCTACCACTGAAAACAATGCAAACTAAAAGAACATGTGTGTATGATCAACTCTTCAACTGTATTAGGTATCGACTACTACATATACACATTTGATTCTATTTCTATATTTATCGACCAAGTTTCTTATTTCAACACGCGAATAATGCCTAATTGAATAGTAATATTAGGTGGATAGGTATAGGTGCAAAAATATGTTACAGAGCAAGTGGAATTATCTTAAATAGGTAAAATAATAAACGCTTCTTAATTAATTTACTCTGGTACTTGTTTCGGCATGTTGCCATATTCAGCCAGAATCTGACAAAACATACATTTCTATATTACAGAGGAATAAAGTGAAATAAAAGAAAATAGTACTTACAGTCAGGTATTAAAATGTTTCAAGCAGAAGTTGAAATGTCGAGAAGAAGTGGTATGGTTGACAATTTAGAGTATGACTTATGAAAATAGAAAAAATATTATTTTCATAAGTTGATACTCTAAATTGTCAAATTTCACCATACCACTATCCTGCTTCTTATCGACCGGCAAACATAACAGATACAGTCACTCGCAAAATTGAGCGTACACCAACCAAAACATAAAAGCAGCGTGGTTTTGCAAAAAAATATTTATATAACAAGAAATACAAGCAATACTTCAATACATGTACATATTCAACTACACGATTACTGTCAACAAAAATAAAATGCAATGATGTTAACATTCCTGTTATGAAAAACTGAAAATGAAGACATATTATGCTACCGCAAAATTAACGGGTACTTCCCCCGGATGTATATGTATATATATGTGCCTCAGATAAAAGAATATAATGCAACTCGTTGTATTATCTAACTGTACTATATGCTCATCACGTGTGATCAGTATAAAACCAACTTTCGTTTGGATAAGAAGTATGGATCACAAACAACGTCAAACCGACATTTCCACCAGAAATCTTATGATTAAATTATATTCTCAAGGAAAGCCGTTAAGTCGGATTGGTAATTTAGTGGGAAGGGCACATTCCACAATCCAAAAAATAATAAATAAATATAAATATGAAGGAACAAAATAAGTCTGGTCGTGGAAGAAAACGCATATTGAATGTTAAAAATGAACGATATATTATAAGAAAAATTAAGATTAATTCGAAATTACGTGTTCCTAAACTAGCAACGGATGTCGAAGCAAGCCTTGAAGAACGCGTATCAAATGATACTACTCGTCGGGTATTGCATAAGTACGGTAGTAAACAGATTTACTTAGATTTAATTACTTATTGATACTTGTTTACTATTATTAAGGTGTCATAATTTTGTTTTATCTTATATGTTTGTAATTCCTGAAATAGTTATTCATTTTGTCAAAGAGGGGGTAGTTGCTTTATGTAGAGTAAGTTTAATTATTTAGTGTTAGTCTGATGAAGCCAATATTTTGGCGAAACAATTGTTACTTTTATTTTTAATATAGTGAAGATTTAAACTGTTTTCAAGTGTTTTATTTACATAATATGGATCTTCATCAAGTAAACGCCAAATCAATCCAATTCTTAACGAAACAATCCACCGCCTCAACTAAAACGGCTGTTACTCTTAGATAAGCAGATATGAGTAAGTGATCTTATCATGGGAATTACGTTTTAATATCTACTATCCAGAGTCCCATGGTGTAATTTTGCATTTCCCTCGATACTTACAATCACCTCAAAATGATAAACTTCCTTTTCTTACCAAGTTACAACCTATCTTTATGGGTTTTCGAGGCCTCCCGAAGTAGTGATACTACTACAAAGACTGGCGAGAGGAGGAAAGAGAGAAGGGGAGTGAGAAGGAGAGAATGCCGAAACTATTGAACAAGAGAATGAATGAAAGCTACGTATTTGACTTTACGCCAGAATTTTGTTACTTATTACGTTTTAGCAATAATACCCCGAATTTAAAGTAAGGAATTTCTATTTTATGTGTCGTTTTCTTATTGGTATAACTGTTGATCAATGAAATATTGTCATTATCATTATTTAGCATTTTCTCAATCATCCTAAATTAAAGCTACCTGGATATTGTTTTCCATTGCACAGCAAATTTTATCGGCATCCATTTCTATTTGCGAAACTCCTCCATCCCAATCGTCATGGGTTATGTAAACAGCGGTCGGTAACGTGTGCCGGGTTTTCATCAAATCAAAACCCGGGGACACTCGAACTAGACACGTCGGGGACGCTTTTCCATTTCGAAATCAAAGCAAACCGGATTGAAAGGGGGCGCCGGATCGTGACGATAGCGGTGCCAATAGTTTTTATTACCTGCGGACCACCCTTTTCAAATATTGAGGCGAATGGCAACGAATCGAAGAGGGCGGTCACCCCATCCGATCAACTTTTGATTTATGTTACGACCGGAATTAAAAAGTTTTATTGGTGGCATTGTACTCGATCGGTGCACTTTGGTGAAGTTTATTCTCTGTTATTTTTTCCTCTCCTCAATTCCTTTCGCGTGATTTATATATGAACTCTGGTGACAAATCGCTTAAAGTTAGGGAGCGGTAGAAAACGATATTTAGCAAAGAAGTAAGAAAGAATTCTGTTATCCTTTTTTTCCTGTTTTGGAGGCTGGGAATGAGTGTTTGTGAAAAACTTGTGCATCCAGTTAGGTGAAAGAAAATGGAGTAGAACTAAAGTTTAAATCTTGTTGGATGGGTATTGAAACTTATCCCGTTGGGATTAAAGACATAAGAAACACAACATAATGCTGCTGAAGATCAATATTATGCAATAAATAATTGCTATTCCGGGCTGTATTTGCAGATCTATTGCAGCCAAGATCAGCAAATATCTACTATTCAATATTACTCTTTCCCTTGTGAAACCAAAACATCAAAATGAATGGGGACATCTACTATATTGATTGATATTGATTATGTCATCAATGATCGAAAACGGCTTTTTGGGTATTGTAAGTATTTTTTCTTATACACGTATGCACATATCGGAACGGGGGATTGCTTTGGGATTGGCAACCGCGCATTCGTGTCTCACTGACAACGAGATATATCCAGTCGCAGTGTATGAGTGAATGTGATATTTTCAAGGAGCTAAAGTGAATCAATTTGTATAATTTGTATAATTTCAAGATGATAAAATAAGAATTAAAATGGGTAAAGTTTTTGAATGGAACACAATTAATATCAACATTATAGGGGCTTATCTTCCGGGTTTGGACCGTGTCATATTAGATATAGGGTGTAACGTTAGATTTGCACTTCTACATTTTCCTCTTTTTGTCCTTTAATCTTTTAGTACCGGTAGTGTCATCCCTCGGCTTCGTGCCGAACTATCATTTAATTTAGGATATTCGGTGGATTCTTTTGCGCTTTATTTTGCTTCTGTTTAAAAGGTTTTGAGTTACGCTTCATCAATTAAAATTCATTAAGAGCCGTTTTAGTCTCTAATTTCTTTTGTTTAATCTTCCTTAGGCCTTTCGTTCCCTCCAATCAGCAGCGCTCCCACTTTTCATATTATTTAATTACGCAATTGACGTAACTTGGTCTCTCGTATTATATACTCTCTTTACTACGTCACTTAAGTATGACATCAGACTACTGTGGCGTCACTCAAACCGCGCACACATGACTATCATAAGTGTTTACGTTTAAGAACAGCTGATATTACCGACTTAACTGCTTTATCTCGTTTTATAACAAATACTATTTGCGGCTTTTCCTTTCTCTTAACTTTATTAATAATATTTATTAACATACTAAGAACCACATATAATATTCATTACTCTGTATATTTGCGAACTGTCAAGTTCTATTTCCATTTAAATAGTAAACCAACAACTCTCCTTTTATCAATCTTTTCTTGTTAACCGCGACTAGCCCCGCTTTATGTTTGTAAGCGAAAATAAGTGTGAATCGAATAATCATTCGACAGAATTTCTCTGTCAATTAAATAGTTTATTTTACTATTGATTTGTACAAACCAACTTGAGCTCCCTTCCTGGGGAAACATGTTTAATGTACTCTGTGTGTTATTAAACGGTTATCGAAGAACCTTTCATTGTTTTCTTTAGTTTTTGTTACCAACCCTGAGATAGTTCCC
Source organism: Osmoderma eremita (assembly GCA_031763485.1). Lineage (NCBI taxonomy): Eukaryota > Metazoa > Arthropoda > Insecta > Coleoptera > Scarabaeidae > Osmoderma > Osmoderma eremita. Next base: position 100,546 of record JARFOC010000171.1, read on the forward strand.
GGACAACGCCTGCGGAGGTTTTCTTTTGCAGGTAACAAGGGGATCTCGACTTTTCGCCCAGAATCATTAGGGGCTTATTCAGAAGAAGAGATAAAACAGAGAAGGAGAACAAAACACAAGAAAAGAGAGAGACATAAGTTGGCATGGTAACTTAACGTAGAAGCCACGCCAGAGGAGAAACCAACCAGGTAGAAGAGAGAATCGAGAAGTATACAACCTGGGCTAGCACGGTAACTCAACGTGTAAATCTCACCAGAGGCATTGGTAGCTGACTGGTAGTGAACAGACTGTTAGTACCCTTAAGTCTTAACAGCTCTGTTACCAATAGCGATTGAAAAACTGCATCTCTATCGCTTAAAATTTGCTTTGGGGAGCCGTGTCTGCATATATTTTCTAATAAAAACTTTGCGATTGCTTCTGCCTTGCTATTAAAAGAGCTTTTGCTTCTGCCCATCGGGTAGCGTAGTCTATAGCTACCACTTGATCCCCGAAATGGACTTTCTGAACGATCCCAGAAGATCTATGCCTATCATTTTAAACGGAAAACCTACAGAAATGGCGTTGAAGTAAATCAGCTGGTATTTAACATTTTTGGACCTTTACTTGCTTAACAGTTTTGACTGCCACCAACACATTTTTAACATCTCTGGGTAATCCATACCAAAAGTATCCCTTCTGAATTTTGTTTAATGTACCTATTGGTATAACGTCAGCTACCTGCAATGGCTTCATTATGACTGCACAATAAACTTCAGGTCGGAGATTTTGCGATACTAATATATGTATACTGTGGTACTTCTATAAATTTAATTCTCGTTAGTAACTTTTACACAATTTTCTTCCATCTTTCTTCATTCTGATAAATAATAATCAGAGCTAATATTTGCACGTGCAATTTCCCGCATAGATTTCACTATTGTTGCCTCATTGTTACGCAAACTATTATTACGTGATGAATATTGAATATTAATCAATATTTATAATGTCAGTTTTGGAAAATTGCAAAGCAAAAATTACCAGTGCTCCAAAAAAACGCGTCAACTTTTAAATATTGGTAGTGGATATATCAAGTCGTAGTTCAGTTGATACAAGTTTCAAATTAAAACTACTTTCTTTCGGAATAAGTGAAAAGAAAATTAAATATTTCCTTACCGACTAATAAGGAATATGTTGATTCATACTAACTGCATATATTATTTTATGTACTGCAACCGTAATTCCGCATAAGTAAATTAAATTCTAAATCCGAATAAGGCAAACGTGGGCTATATCCATTACATATGTTAATCTAGCTTTCCATGTAAACCAGTATTACTCGCTGAACGTTTGATTTGATTTATATGCAAATTACATACGGTGTGTAGCGTACAGCGAGGGCTGTTACATCAGAGCTGTACGTACATATGTACATATAATGCATTACCTGTGATAGACAAAGAATTTCTCTTTAATTCTCCGTCATATTAGTATAAGGAAATAGAAGCACGTACAGTCAGATACATGTCGCTGTAATGTCACTTAAAAATTCTATGGAAGGACGAGCGCCTCTAATTGATACGAGTTTCTGCCGTTGTCAACCGTGCACTCTATGATCTTGTTCGGGTCTTAGTGCACTCGAGATATGTAAAAGGTGTGTTATTAATGTTCATTGCATTGATAGATTTATCTTGTAGGAAATGCGTTGATATATTGATAAATTTGCGGTATGTGTCTGTATTGCTTGAAACACGGCCTACACTATTGCGGTGGGTAGTTTATGTAATAAAGGGTCTAAAAGCTTTTAGTACATATACTCGGAATAGATTCTTTTTGTTTGTAATGTAGTAAAATATATCGAAGGGTGTGTTAAAAGTATCACAGGACATATATATATATATATATATATATATATATATATATATATATATATAAGCCTTAACATTCCTTTCGGAATTTGAGCCACTCAATCGAGCTCTTCAGACCTCTTGCCAGCAGTGATAGTGGAAGGTCACTCCAATACCACCCTTTCTCTCTGCCAT
>JARFOC010000171.1:108690-151095 GCA_031763485.1 Osmoderma eremita
TTACACTAGATTGGTCTATAAACCCACCAAGTTTCATTTAAATCGGTGAGACACATTTGCCTACCTTCCCTTGTAAGTCAAGGGGAGTTCACTTGAGTTTCAGGACTTCGATGCATGAGTTATACGTCAGCCAGAGGGGGTATTGTATTATTTACTTTGAGGAGTAAAGACGTGTTAAGATAAAAATATATTGAAAATAAACAGTATAAACCAAACAGTATAAAAGTGTCAAAAACATCAAGAAAATTGTGGTAGAAGCATTTTCATGGAATCTTACCTACATATAGATGCATCCAAGGAAATTGTCAATTATAGTTTCGGTTTCTTTAACCTTATGTTACAGACACAAAATCTTTACTTATGGTTTGTAACAATCGTTTCACCTAAGGGTATATACGGTTGGATTTGCTTTACTTTGAAATACATTAGGATTATGATATTGCATGGCTTTATGTATACTTATCTGTTCACTTAATTGTGCCTGCGTGTATGTTTACTGTAATACTAGTGGCGTTGCAAATATATTTTAATTTTATTTTCAGAATGGGTATAGATTCTACGAAATGTAACTCGGTGTATAAATAAATAAGTGATGGAATTTCTAGCGCTTGGGATCTTGTTTGACTTTTTTTCAATTTGCATATAATATTCAATGGTAATCCAATTTTATTTAAACAGAAATAGAAAATATCTTTGGACAATTAATAATAAAAATAAATATAATTACATTATTTTGATTAGTATGAATATATATTATCACAAAAAGAAACATAAAATTATCCTATAAAATACAAAATAGGATACGGTGGCTTAAAATAGTAAAAAAATATAAAAAATACCCGAAATACGTATCCAGGAGTTCTTCACTCATCGAGGTGGTAAGGGTATTTTTTATATTTTTTTATTAAATTACCCTGCCTTCTATCGTTTGGAGGTGGTTTTTATTAAGATTTCTATATTTTTAGAAGTAGGTGGTTCTTACTACTGACAGGTGCTGCAAAAAATTCCTTATGGACAATAATTAATAGTAACAAATACAATTACTAAAAAGGATAAACTAAATATGTATTTAAAAAAAATAAAAAGCTGTATATAAAACGCACCAAAAAGGAGAAGGTGCTATTGGTTCCCCCTACATTAAGGATAGAACAATTTCCATTTTCGTAACTTTTCATAAAGCTTAACTTTCTTCTCGTAGTGTAGATGAATCAATATGGTTAAGACCAAAAAAACTTAAGCTTTATAAAAAGTTACTAAAAAAATTGTTTTATCCTTAGTACAGGGTGAACCAATAGCGCTTAGAAAAACACTTGCTTTATCCATTTTGGTGCGTTTTATATAAAGTTTTCTTATTTATTTTTTAAATGCATTTTTATTTTTATTTAAAACCCTACGGACGGTGTTGTCTGTCTTCATTACGCTCAGTTCTTTCCTGCTTATGTTGTTGTGGATATAAGCAACCACAATATACAAAATTATTAATAATATGACGCACTGTCTAAAATTTCTCTTTCCAAATTTTGTTTGAAACGGATGTGTAATTTGTTTGATTGACTGAGTAAGATGATAACATTTTATAACAATTTCTTTTCGTGCAGTGAAAAAATGGCCATAGTGAGATATGGATTCAACAGAAATAATAAGTATGTCGAAAATATAGAAACAAGCTACCGTTAATAAAGGAAAATACTAAATAAACTGAAAACGGCAAATAAAATTACGCAAACATGTGAACCTGCCATACATACGTCCCATTTAATAGCCAATACGTCACTAAAGCATCTAGCGTTTTCGTGTATCTAATGGCTAGGCGTAAGCTCGTAGATTCGCACCTTTATATTCACAATCATTCTTAAAAAAGCTCTTTTGCTTCCCCTCGCTAACTACTATATATTTAATCATACTTGATTGATAGAAAACATTATGTCAAATAGCATAACTCTATTTCAAAGTTCATCACTCCTACATCAGGTGTTCCAAGGGTCTAATTTAGGATCTTTTCTATTCTTAATTTTTATGAACGATTTTGTTCATGACCTATCCAGCGAAAAACTTATATTTTCCGACGATGTGAAGTTATTTGCCTTATTAGCGATTGTTAGGTACTTCAATATAATATTAATGCTGTCGATTTATGGTGCACTAAATGCAGCCGCTCTCTCAATGTTTCCAAGTGTGGTTGCATGACCTTTATTAAATAAAACATAATAATGTTGCCTTCACATTTACTCTTTCCGGCATTCCATCAAAATCTACAAACTTTCTTTTTCTAATCATGTAATGGATGTTGTTGGTCGCTGTTTTAAACCATATGACTGACTACACATTTACCGCAATTGTAATGATTTCCGCAATACTTTCACGGTTAGTACGTTATTCCTTCTACTAATACGTTCTAGATCGAAACATACAATATTGGTATGGTTCCCTATCTATTTAGTTCGATGTTGAACGAGTTCAGAGAACATCTTTAACGCTTCTTTGTTTTCGTTGAAGGATCACATCCATTAAGTAGAATTGATTTGACTATGAAATCCTTCTGAACAGATTTACATTCCTTGCACGTACGAAAAGTAGTCTAATTAAATTTCTACTTAACCTATATGTTGTTTTAAAAATCGGAGGAGTAATGTGGGGATCCTCTATTACAATAGGCAATTCTTATTGTGCTCGCTTTGAACGGAGCTTGTTTGTGAATTTGTATACGCAGCCACAAATGAGGCTATGCTGGCTATTCATGTTCAGATATGATTTACAATGTCGTTTTGGAAACACTTTTTGCTGGTAAGCAAAAATAGCGGTGGCGACGTTAGAGTGCCTGTAGTTTGTTGTAATGCGGACCCAAAAATATCAAATTTAATTGGGCCACTCGATCGATTCTGCATCATAAGTTCATGAATATTTTACTCTTTTTGCCTATTTACGTACATATATGTGTGTATATAATCCGTAGACCGAGAGGCAGACAGAGATAGCGTTTTACTGGCGATTCGCAAAAATTTATTAATTTCGAGAAATTGCTTACGCTGCACTATAAGCAGATAAAGCGGCCGTATCTCACACATTTTTACAACCGCGGCAGTTATAGTCGACTTGGCGAGAAATTCTGCTCGTAAAACCCAGTATACGTCGGCCGCAGTTATATTTTAGAAATTCGCGGCGATAAAATTTTTAGTTCCGCAGTAAACAGGAATGGAAGCGCGGAATAGAATGACAATTAATGAATAAAAGTAGCAAAGTAGATATTAGATATAAAGTAATTTATACAAAGAATTGTAAAATTTATAATCGAGTTTACGAAAATTGCAAGAATAGTTATTCAGGTAGTGAGTTTGCAAAGTTCCTTTCAAAATGAACTACAGGTGAATCATCATTTATCATCGAAAAGTATTAAGTTACATTTTCTTTGTCATTTCATTAATCTCCATACATATACACTGGTTCCTTGATGGGAATGAAATATTAGAATGACTGAAGTGATTCTGAAATAGCCTCACGTAATGATGCACACAGTTATTTTGATAGAAACAATCGATATCAATGGTTAACTTTAGGAGCCAGTTCGTTTGCAATGTACACCAGCGGAAAAATATTTCCGGACAGTGCGAACTAGAGGAATAACACACGCATGCACCCCACTTGAGCCGATATTGGGGAGTGAATCGCATATCTACTTTAAATTACAAAAAATAACATTTAGATTCCTTCGTCGGCATTCTACGGAATCTGAAGATTGCACCTAGATAGAAACAAGTAATAAAAGCTTCAAAGGGATTACACATTTTAAACGCACCATGATGCATTTTTGCCCCTGTAACTATTTGTTGAACGGGAAGATTTATGAATTTTATCTAATTGATAACTTCATATTTCTTTACAAATGTTTTGTTTTGGCAAATGCATTTTAATTAAGAAGAAAAACATAACATAAACATAAATCATCGGTATCTTTTTTTTTGAGCTTCTAAAATGGGGAAAGTACCTCATTTTTCCCCCTGGAGAAATACGGGTAGGCACAGGCATGTTCGCGGTAATGTTTCTCTTTGACGATAAATTCGCCTCTCGGTAAAGGGTATAAATCACCAGCCGTGGGGCATTCCTTTTACTCTTCGTTTGTTTTTTCTCCTTTGCCGTTCGCAAATTGCTGTCCGTTGACTGCGACGTATCACCACTGTCAGCAAACGAAATGTTGCCGAAGTTTGTTTAAATTTCAACTTGTGAAAATCCTTTTGGGTTTGGGGGAGCATTCTTCGTTTCTGCATGAGAATATGTATGCTATCTTCGTGGATTTCTGTTTATTATGGGATGTATCTGTACAATAAATTGTGCAGTAGCGGAACGTGTATCGTACATAAAAGCTTCTGCTTCAAATGAAATAGTTATTTCTCATTTCTTAAAAAAAATCTTAAGATTGACATCAAAATCGCTTACTTAATACATTCTTAGTATCTATCAGAAATTTTTTGACGGACATACAGTTCATACCTTGTTTACTAATACGCAGTATTGTTTAGATTAAAGTCATTATTTATCTAAAGTTGCTCTCCTTAGTTCTTGGTGTATTGAATCTACATATAATGGAACCCACTTGGTAATTAATCGACAATTAAGACATTACCATTAAGATAACTATCTATTTAATGGGCAATTATTATAATAGATACATTGAACCCGTAATCGTATAGAAAGCGCTGGTATAATTGTTATTTTCTTAGCAATTACTTCCCATGCAGGTATATAGGTAGATACATATATATATATATATATATGTGAGCGAACACATAGGTATATAGTAGAATGAACACATTTTCTTCATCTATATGTACGCATGCAAATATTCTGTCTCTTATATTGATACTCATGTTTATGGATAAACATATACTGCGGGTATGTGCATATATGTACATATACAGTGTAACATTTAGTCTTATGTATTGACTCACAAGGAAACCGCGGCAACCCGCACATCCCGATTTCGATGAAATAGAAACCGCAATTTCTTGGTATAAGAACACCATTTTCTGTTTCTGCTCCCCCCAAATTTGAACGATTTAAAAATTTTTGTAAATATCTGGGAAACTATAACAGATTTCTTCTTTTTTGTAGAATATTATTTGAAATATATTACATAGTCCCAAAGATGACGCGAATTACTTTCGGAAAAAAATTAATAACGGGGAACCGGGAACCCCAGTTTTTTTATTTTTACTCTTCACAAATAAAGTCGGTTTTATGTAGAAAACGGTGCTGTATTAGCAAATATATAATACTTCTGATAATTAATAAACGATATGAAAATAAGATATAAACGATAATGAAACATTACTTGTCATTGATTGTGGTTATAAATATATTGATATTTATCTGAAAATTATTTATTATTTCCATAACATTTCCAAGAAATATTGTAATATAATCTGATGGGTATATCGATTAACTAAAAGTACAAGTGCTCTGCGACGTACACCATTATCTTATTGCATATATAAGGTGGCCGCTTCAAATAATATAGGTACCAAAAGCATTTTTTCCATACGGTGTAAATTTGCAGTTTAGCATAATGGCAGCGATTAATATAGCTAACGTGTTGAACATATTACTTGCAACGTTTCAAGTAGCCAACATCGCAATAACTCCTTTGACGCCTGAAGAACTTGAGTGCATGATGCGTTAAAGGTTATGATAGTAAGTCCTCAACAAGGAAACGTGTTTTCAATGGAATATGTAACAGGATTGGAGTTTGAACTATTATCATCATGTGATTCTTACATGAAGCGCAATTTGTAGAAGATGTAGCGGAAGATGAAGAAGACAATTATGAAAATATTGCAGGTGTTCCTGAAGAAGGAGGCACTGTTGTTGATCTAAATTACAAAATAAAAGCTCTAGAATACTAGGGCTTGCCAAATCTCAAACGTTAAGCATCCATAGAAAGATTACCAAAATTAGCCCTTAACAGAAAACCAACAAGGGAAAGGAGACTGGAGAGATAGATGAATAAAATAGAAAGAGGTCTAAGAAAATAAAGAATAGTATAATAAAGAGGAAAATGGAGAAACTAAGTCCATAAGGCACTTCAAGAAAGTTTTTAGTATTCGTATTTTATGGCCCTTCACGACATGTAGAGCAAATTATATATATGCTTACATATATATCACCAAACAAATTTTATTATTTAATTTTTTATTTAAGCTCGCGTTTTATGTTTAAAAAGGGCGTTGCAATAAATAATCTTTATAAGATATCATTATAGACAACGAATGTTCTTGACCCTATTCTCTCGTTTTTGACATATTGATGCCCCCCAGTTAAGTTACTTTCCAATAACGAAAGGAAATTAGTATGCAATAAGTTGCCGTAACTTCTGAAGCAGTTAGTTGATGCTGTATATGATCGAACGCTTTACTAAAGTTAGTACGCAATAGTGTCAACCTGTTGTCAACAGTCGATCTGCCCTTGATAAACCCATGTTGGTTATACGACCCATCGAATATGCAGCCGGTTTCAATACTTTCTCCACAAGTATAACAACTCCAACAAACGCTGTTGTATCCCCAAGTTGTGCGAACAATTTATCTGTGAATGCAAAGACTCCAAAGATGTTTATTAATCCAGTGACCAATATGGGAATGCGTTCAACTATTTTCAATCAAAAATCTTTCTGCCCTACCAACGTGTATGATATCTGGAACACTGTCTTGAAAGTGGAAGCAAAGGTATGTTCCCTAACATATTAAAAGCCAGCAAAATTGTTCCTATCTATAAAAAAAGTAATAAGTAATTACAGGCCAATTGCCGTGTATACAATAATCGAAAGAGCGGCATATGAGTTCCTTTCGAAATAGGATATATTAACCATCGAACGACATGGTTTTCGTCAGAATCGATCCATAGGTACGCGCGTTATTTCTTTTTATAGACCGCGTCTATTGTGGTTTGGATACGGATGGGAAAGCAATTGAAGCATTTATGGATTTCAGACCTTTGACTTGGTTTATCATTGCTTCAAAAATGTTTAATTATGATTTATTGTGATAAAGAGCCGGTTTCTTTCTTAACTTGGAGATCGTCGCCAGGTTGTGGAAATTGCGAGGGCTCAATCAATTCCTTTATTATACTCCAAATAAAGATATTTTGGCCCCTTTTAAAATTTCAAATGTCATTTTAATGATAAAAGAAGAGTGCAATGAAATTTTTTTTTTTGCTTTATGGTTGTTGGTGGCGACGTACAGAGTAATGCCAAAAACAATTTATCAATAAAACATTTAAGGTTTCCCAGATAGATTAGGTTTTCTTTTTGTGTACAGTGTAAAAGGAAAATCTTTTCATGTACCCCGCTTTAGGTTTTGAAACATGTACAGACAATTAGTGGAGAACGATTTAAAAAAAAACCCTGCAATAAATGTTTTTCCGATATGGTGCGGACAATATGGCGGGCACAGACGATGGTTTTACAGTTCTGTGTAGATTGCACTTTCATTAAGTACTTAAAACTATTTTTATGTTATGAGCACGTGTTTTCTCTTGGTTACTTGGTTTAATTTTATCAAGAGCATCATAAAGAGGACATTAAGTTCCCACCCAGTAGCGTGATAACATAGTTTAACTGGTCTTATGTGTTTCTTTAGAATGTTTTTTAATTTGAAGTTATATAGTATTCTGTGTGACAAAAATTGTTTTTGTTTGAAAAAAATAGTTTGTTATCAGTAGAGAATATTTATATAAAAGAATAGGAAATATTTTATGTTTCAATGAATATTTTTTGCGAGAACTAAGACACTTACAGAATCTGCCCTCGGAGTGTCTAAAAACACAGTACGAGGGCAGATACGAAAGTGGGTCCAAGAAGAATATGAAGAATACTAGGAAAATAGTACGATGACGAACTATTAAATCTTAGTAGGAATCACCTTCGTACAGTAATAGGTCCTCTGACAGGACATTGTGCACTGAAAGGACGCCTACAGAAAATTAGGGTTGACATTGAGGACCCAAGCTGCAAGCTATGTGAAGGGGCAATCGAGAACGCATACCACATCTTGGACCCTTGCACCCTTGGAGTCTGCAAGACAGGAAACCAAACATGATCCCAGAAGGCTATATAGACCAACCGGCCAAGAAACTGTACAGATAGGTACAGGGCACAAGGATCTGGGAATGGGTGGTATATGGCATGGGCACAAAAGTGGGAGATAAATATAAACAGCCAATGGGCTGAAGTGTTTTCAGAGATTTATGTCAGACGGCTCCCACAGAAAACGACAATTACAACTCCAGTAATAATTTGGTGACTTTGATGATGTAATGCATTGAATCAAGGCGAATTTAGTTTTGCATTGTTCTCAAGTTTTAACATCCTCAATTTCGTATCGTAAAAAAAGAAAGCAATGTCAAAAATAATAAATACATCGACTGCAGACGAAAACTAATTTAAATTTGCATAAGCAGCCGTACAAAAACTGGGACTGAGTATATATGCATCGCCTAGTTTCACGATGGAACCTCGAAATTCTATGCATATTTAATGCGGCAGCCGTCCTCCCATTCATCATTATTAATATTATTAAGATAATGAAATGGAATTACGGATAATAACCGGCCAGAGACGATTCATAAATTAGAATAACTCTCCGTTGTTCTCCTATTTTCTCGTCATCCTTCTTCTGCCGCTCTTTTGTTCCTCCTTCCTTTTTTTTATTCCTTTCTTTTCGTATGGCGTTTTTTCGCTGTTATCCGCCGGACTGTACGCCCCAAAATGCCGCTCGGCATGCCGTTTTCTATTAATATTTAAAGTTTGTGCGTCCCGTCGAAAACACCTCCTCTCGCCGGGTAAATGTAGGGTACACGTTCGTGCTGGAACTAAACTTGTTATTTGAGAAAATTGACTTTTTAATACCTAATTCCACGTTAGCCAGCGTCGCTGTCAGTGTACTGCCGAGGCGAAGCGCATGGCATTTAAATAAACCATAGGCGCGGAGAACGGGTCGCGCCTCTCTACGTGGGACGGGCGAGTATTAAATTTATTGCCGCTAATACCCTGGTGGAAAGCTGGGCGAGAAATTGGATGCAATGTAACATGCGTATACATACTGTAAAGGGTAGGCAAAACTACAAGGTTGTCTTTTGGTTGGCGAATAATAATTGAAGAAGGATTGCAAAAGAATCTAATCTCTGATCCAGCTTATTATTTGTTATGATAATGTTATGATAATTGTCCTACCACCCGTCTCAAAATTCTTCGAGAAAATCATTCTGGCTCGAATAACAAATTATTTGGATAATCCCAGAACAACATGGCTACAGCAAGGGACGATCGACGATTAGTGAGATTCTACAGATAGTAAACTATATACGGTGTGTCCCAAAACGTTTTATACAAATGGAGTAAAAGTTTATCTTACATTTCACAAAAAAAAATTATTAATAAAAAGCTCTGCATGACTTGTAGATCCATAATTAAGTACAAAATTTTTAAAACATTGACTGGAATACAGGAAAAAATCAAAATCATGATTTGGAGTGAGAGTAAAATACGTTCAAACTGTAGTGGAGAGCAAAATGTTCATTGAAATTGTTATTAAGTAGCAAAAAATTATGCCCACTTGTAGATTAAAGTTAAAAGATATTTCAATAAACACGTCAGCAATTGTTAGATTACTGCGCAGTACGAAACATCGTAAGATCCCGTACTACATAATATGCGCCTGATTTTGTTTTATACACACGTTCTTGATAGAGTGCCTTGGAATATATAATAACTGTCAAGAAATGTTACATCAGTGTGTGTTTGCAATAATTAGAGAAATGCCAGTAAAACTGAGTGTTGACGATAAAATTGAAGTTGTTCTTATTGTTGGAGAAAATTATAAAACATGAAGGGAAGCAGAAGAAATTTTTAATAATTGGCACCTCGATAAAATAATACATTTCACAACTGTCAGATATGTGATAAATAAATTCATGAGTTCTGGAAGTGTTGAAAATAAATTTAGAAAGAAATGAAGATATTGAAACTGATGTGATGCTATCGGTCGTGGAAAATCCAAAATATTCACTCCGAAAAAGATCCAATTTATTAAATGTAAGTAAAAATACAGTTGCACGAACTTTAAAGTCAAATAAATTTAAATCATACAAACACCAATTTACCCATACTTTAAAAGAAAGAGATGTTGAACAACGGTTCTAATTTTTGCTCGTATCCAAGGAGAATTGGAAGATAACAGATTTATGACACGACAAGTACTGTTCTCTGACGAAGCAACGTTTACGTCTAATGGTACAGTAACTTCGCAAAATTGTCGATGGTGGAGCGATGTTAATCCCCATTTTCATATCCAAACCAGAGATCAATATTCATTTAAAACTAATGTATGGTGTGGCACTTACAAAGACATAATTGTTGGACCATTCTTTCTTCGAAATAACATGAATGGAGAAAGATACCTACAATTTTTAAATAATTAGTTGTCTGATTTTATTGATGAACTACCACTAAATCAACGAGGAAAAATGTGGTACCGGCAGGATGGAGCACCATGTCACTGTAACAGAACTATTCGGGATTTTTTCACTCCAATCTCCTCCATGTCTTTCCAGACCTCTTGCAACCATTTTTTCCTTGGACGACGTCTTCTTCGTTTGCCTCCTTCTCCTCCTTATAGCACCCTTTTCACTATTCTTTGTTCCGGCATCCGGATTTCTTTCCCATACTTCTAATTTTCTTTCTTCTAGTTTGTTCATGGTCCATGTTTCACTTGCATATAGCACTACTGGTCGCATTATTGTTCCATACACTCGGATCTTGGCTACTCTAAATATATTCTTTGCTTTTAACATTCACATTAGTGACCCCACAGCTCTGTTTCCTTTTAGAATTCTTTTGTTTATTTCGTTTTCTTCTTTCCCATCGCCTGTTATTGTTACGCTCAGATACTCGAATTCATTAACTTTTTAAAATTTGTATTCCTTCTCTCGTGTTTTGATTCTTATATTTAGATTATCTTTTGCTATTTGAGTTCGCATTTCCATATGTTTAGCTTTTTCTTCATTTATTAGTCCGTATCTCTTCGCCTCCTTTTCAAACATTTCAAAAGTCATTACAACATGATCTTGTTAGTAGAACGAGATCGTCTGCGTACGCAATATATTGCTCCTTATTATGGAAAATTAATCCAGTTCTTTGGATTTTGCTTTGTCTCATCACTGCTTCCAAAATCAAGTTGAACAAGTTGGTTGAGAGCGGATCCCCTTGTCTCAAACCTCTTTGTACTTTGAATCGATCAGAAAAGTCTCCCTCTAGCAAAATTCTGTTATTCGAATTATATAGAGTCATTTTCACAAGATTTATCAGTTTATTTGGAATTCCTAGTTTCTCAAGAGCTTCGTATAATTTCTTCCGGCGGACAGAGTCATATGCTTGCTTAAAATCCACAAAGAGCAGGTGCAATCCTAGATTTAGCATTTTTTATTAGCCCATTGCAAACCCGAGTAATCATCAGGTGCATTATAAGATAATGTATCAGACATTTCACCTTCATATATCAGTGATTTAAAAGGAGAAAGTATCATAGAAAAATTGCAAGGACTAAAATTCTTTTCCTTTATTCCATAAAAAATAATATCTATAGAATTTGGAGAGATTCTTAGAACGGTTGGTTGAATTTTATATCGGAACTGAATATGTTTAATATGGGCGTATATTAAACTTATTCAATTCCGGTATAAAATTCAACCAACCGTTTTAAGAATCTCTCCAAATTCTAAAGAAGGAACCCTTATAGCGAACTATTAAATCCCTATATCTGTCAAGAGTTCAAAAACCCTTCGCCCGACGCTTTCGGCAAACAATGACCGCCTTAATTCGTTTTAATTACCGCTTTGGAGAGATCGTCCAGAAAGGACCTGGAAATAAATAGAGAATTCGTTACGGTTCCTTCCTTCTTTTTTCTCGCCTATTTCCAACTCACTCCGCTGCTGTATTTCCTCTTCTATACGTGCTCCTTCTCAAAGCGAAAGGCGACCCCAGTGCGCGCTTATGATGAATGGGTCCAATGCAAGAATAATGACCCGACGCTTAAGATGTACGTAGAGAATTGGCGAGGTGCCAGCCAGCGCTATAAAGACGGGAACCGTAATCAACCTCCCATAGACCGACAGCCGGCTGGTTGTTGCCGCTGCTGATGCTTTGGTTGACTGGTGCAGTAGTGCCAACCGCGCCACGCCACTTGCGATGAGTACCTGTTCCGAGGGTCTCTTTCCGTCTCGTTACGGGTAATATACAGAGCTGAAAATAATTATATGTTATTATATGTGTACATTCTTCGCGTTCTTTTAATACGGTAAATGCAGAGAGGAAATAATTATAATTTCGACTTTTAAGTTCATTTCTAAGAACATTTTCCCACACAATTTTGCATCTAAACGTAATTATGTTTGCCAAATATACTGTGCCACGATTATGCTTGCAATGCATTGGGAAACAATATAGTTTAGTAGTTGTTTGTTTTCTTTCATTTATTTTAAATCAAGGACAAGGGAAACTTTAAATAACAGCGAGGACGAACTACCCACAACAATTTTTTTTAACACTGATTCTTGGGTTGGATGGGTAGAAATATCAACTAAAGTTGGGAGCATCTTGTTGACTTCTTTATAATTACAATATCGTTAATAATTAGTCGTATACATACACTTAACTTTCTATATCTAAAAAGCTGAAAACGTTTCCAAGCTGTATAGGCATTATGCACCAAGAGCTTCCTATTCTTACAAACTCACAGTGATATTGGATCTGCACTATACCCTGACAGATATAGCTATTTGCATTGAGAAAATCGACCATGATGACAAAAATGCTATTCGGAAGATGGTTCATTCATTCTTTTATTAAAATGAAATTTCTACGTTAAATAAAATTTTAACCGCTGTAAATGAGCATGAAAATTTACTAACCCTAAAGAAAACTACCTGTGAAAATTGTTAAAGCGACTTAATTTTAGGTAAAGCATACAATTTTGAAGTCCTCTTTGTGAATAAATTTACAATGGTTTTGGATTCAAGAAAAGAAGACAGTTTTTTGATGGAGAAAACTGAAATTGTTCGATGAAGACAACTTGGAGGCTACTTTCGTCAATTTCAATTATTTAGGCAACAAAAACAAAAGATATATTATCTTGATGAAACGTGACTGAACGAAGGTCACACAGTTCAGAAAATATGGGTGTATGAGACGATTGCAAGTGCGAGACAAGCATTTGTAAATGTTCTCTCAACAGGTCTTCGGCATTCCATTGGCAAAGGTAAACGCTTGACAATTGTAGGATCTGACGAATGATTTGTATATAACAGTTTGCTGTTATTCGACTCGAAAAGCGATTATCATGAAGAGATGAAGTCTACAGTTTTTCAAACATCGTTTAAACAAGTATTATCTATTTTGGAAGATGGGTGTGTTATTGAGTTAGATAATGCACCCCTACCACTTCCGGAAAGTTGAAAAAATACCATTCCCTCCTACGGAAAAAGCATATATACTATCATGACTTGAACAAAAATTGACATTCAGTATGACACAGACAGGATTAAGTCAAAATTATTATTTTTAATAAAACAAAGAAACACAACAAAGAAAGACGTGACAAGTAGGCAATTGATGCACTTGTAAAAGCGCAAAACAAATAGTTTTAACACTAGGCACAAGTTAAAGGCGATTTAGCAAGACACAATATAACTTTCTAACTTGAAAGGGAGTCATTGCTTTCGTCTATAAGCAAAGTGTCAAAAGAAAACTGGCTTAACGCAATGAATCATGTTACGAAAATTGAAGCAGAAATGTGGAAATGTTGGACATAAATGTTGAATAAGAAAATTTTGCGATACATTTAGGCGAATCAGGCTCTTCCACCAGTGATTTGGGTAGAGGGTGATATAAATGAAAACTGAATTATTTTTGTCAATGTATTTTGTATTTATAATTAATGTACAATAATAGTATTAGTTATAATAGTTGAGAGTAGACTTTTTGGTGTTGTTTCTTTCGTAGTATTGGTGGCTTATCACAGATAATTATTAGTAATCATTTTGTCGTAATAAGTCTTAAACACATCCATAATCAAAACATATAAAACTTGCAATTTCTTTTATCTGGAACTCGTTTACGTGGTAAGGGTTATTTTTTGTTTTAGTTGTATCACTTTAAAATAAAGAAAAAGGAATTGCAATAGACAGCAAACATCCAACATAAAATGAAAGTTTACTTTCCATTACAAAGACGAAATAAGTTAGAAATAGTCATAGCTAACATGAAAATGCTTTCCAGTGTAATATCGGGTGCACGTAGCACGATCACAGATATAAACACTATTCAAATTCAATAACTTATGTTGCAAATAAATAGCGTATATGCTCTTTCAATTAATCCCCATTTCTACGAGGTGTTTTCATGAAATGAAGTCGACTTCAAAGCCACCCATAAAGGCTTCTATCCTTATTATATTTATAGAGATAGAGCAACCAATTGACAATTGGTGAAATAAATGTTAATTTTGCATACCTACAGACTGCCTATTTGTATCTTGTACATTCTATGCATGGAGACCGTGTATATGTTCATTTGTTTAACATAAATTTCACCTTGAATGAACCATCCTGTATAAAGACAATCATTCGTTGAAACTTTTGATAGTTCCATAGTCATCATATTGAAGGATTGTTTCACAAACGTCTAGAGACGTGCGCAAACATGTGGAATTCGTATACTTTTAATTACACTTGTACCTTGTATAACAGTTAACCTCTTATTTCAAGAAAAAAACATATAAGTAACGATATAATTATTCGTAGCACTGTATACTTTAGGTAAAGAGCGATGCCAAAACGTCTCCGGTAATTACATCTAGGCTCACCGGAGGTTATGTATACATAGTCGAGACTGCGATTGAAGTGATCCGAAGTTCCGTGGAACCTCGGTTGGGGCTTTAATATTTCGGAAAGTAGAATTCCCAGAGAGCAGCACACATTCATCTGTCGCGGAGTAAATGTAGGTTATACAATACGCCCTTTTAATAACTAAATTTAAAGCGTCAGAATGAATGCCTCCTCTGACAAAGGGAATGCATATGCGACCTCCATGAATATACCTTCATTTGTATTATAGCATTTTGAAAGCGATTTGCTTTTGTAAGTTCATATAGTGAGTACGAATCAGTATGCATTGGGTATTGTGCGTGTTTGTATGGCAGTAGAATTCACTCACTCAAGTTGGTAGCATATATATGTATGTTTAAAACATTAATTATGATATGGGTTTCTAAAATAATTTGGCTGTGCTACAGAATTCAGAATTTATTCCTTTAGGTTTCTAAAAATAGAACCTTCAGTAGTTATTAAATTTTAGCTTATTCATATTTGAAAGATAAAAGTGTTCTTTAACTTCGTTTAAGAATTCTACCGTCAATAAATTATTCAGCAAAGATTAATATATTATTAACTCTTATAAAACTCGTTATTATGTGGATCACAAATCTGCTATCACAATTTCCGGTTGATGACATTTTTATTTTGCACGCAAGTATATAGTTTATTTTTTTGTTTTCGTTTATCGTCCACTAACTGGTTAGGTAAGGGCGACAGGTAGCGACAGTTCAACTTGAAATCTTACACAAATTGAACTGTGAAAATCACTGGATATGTCTCACTACTAAGAAAAGAATCACCTGTATATTCAGCAGTACTTAAGATACTTGTTATAATACATTTTGTACACAGCATACGACAGTGATATGATAAATACCTGTGTTCAG
Source organism: Osmoderma eremita (assembly GCA_031763485.1). Taxonomy (NCBI): domain Eukaryota; kingdom Metazoa; phylum Arthropoda; class Insecta; order Coleoptera; family Scarabaeidae; genus Osmoderma; species Osmoderma eremita. Next base: position 124,494 of record JARFOC010000171.1, read on the forward strand.
AAAAACAATGCAATTGTTTTGCATATGGTATGTTTATTTTTCTACATAATCTCCTTCTAGCTCTATACACTTCGTCCAACGATGTTCTAACTTCTTTAAGCCATTCAAATAATAAGAGCACAACTCTTGTGCTTCCGCAATGTCATCTTCATTCGACGTAAACCGTTTTCCACCAAGCCATTGTTTCATATCAGGAAAAAGAAGAAAATCATAGGGGGCCAAATCTGGTGGAATTGGGCAACACTTCGTACCGTAACTGAGCCAGTTTTGCTGCCGTAATTGCCGATGAGCGTTTGCGTTATTATGATGAAAGAGGATTTTTTTCTTCGCTAGGTGTAGCCTTTTCCTCTTTACTTTAGCGTCAAATCGGTCCAATATATTAGAATAGTACTGACCCGTGATCGTTCTTTCTTTATCCAAGTAATCCATTAAGATGATACCTCGCGAAACCAAAAAATCATCGCGATAACTTTTCCGGCTGATCGTATCGTCTTTACTTTCTCTTGTGCACGTTCGCAGGGAGAAACCCACTATGCTACTGAGCCTTGGATTCCGGCGTGTAGTGATGAATCCATGTCTCATTAACGGTCACATAACACCGCAGACAGTCACTCGCTTTAACATGGCCAAACATTGCGTTAAAGTTGTCAGGCGATTCCGTTTCTGATCAATCATCAGCAGACGCGGCACCCATCTCGCGGATTTCTAATACCCATTTTTTCGTACAGAATATTTTGTAAACGCTCAATTGAGATGTTTGCAATCTTAGCAATCTCTTTTATCTTCATCCGGGGGTCTGCTGATACGATATTATGCACTTACTGACCATATCGTCCGTAGCCACCTCAACATGATGATCTGGGCGCTCTTCATCAAGAACGGAGGTACGGCTACGCCTAAATTGATTAAACAAGTATCTGGTGGTAGTTATCGATGGTGTATGAATCTTATAAACTGCATGCAACTTGTCATTGATTTCTGCACACGTTTTCCTATCCACAAAGAGAAATTCAATCACGGACCGGTATTTCTCAATGCTCAATGCTTGACCGTATCCATAGAGATTTTTTGAACTTCCTATCTTTTAAAATTGTTGGTGTTTTTCCCCCAAACGGCATCAGTAGCTTGAGCTGCTATCGCGTCACGACATGGAATCTTTAGATGATAGTAGAAATGACCACTGTGCGAGGTTTACATTCAATCTTGTACACAATAAGGTGGATTGCGAATCTTTACTCTCTGCAATGAATTTCTGCGTCCCGAAGACTTCTGCTAGTTATTGTTCTATATTTCGCCTCCCTGTTGCAAGAACGAACATACCGCGGAGAGTACCGGTAATATGACGCAACGCTGACATACTATTTCCTGATATATTTATCCAGTAGTATTTGCTATATATCATTAAAATATACATATATATATTTTTCTTTCTATTCAATATATTTTTGGTTAAGGTATTTTATTTAAATGTATATTTTTGGTATCCTATAATTAGGCTACAGGAAGTGAAGACAGACCTTGGTAAAGCTGGCGTACGCAGATGGCAGGAGAAGACCAAAGACAGAAACAAATGGAGAGACATATGCGAGAAGATATAAACAGAAGTGAATGGGGATTGATCTACCCCGCAATTTTTCTTTCCAGATCTAGAAAGCTTTAGGAGCGTCGATACCCCTTTATATAACCCTTATATAATTAGGGGTGTTCCTGTTCGATAAATTCCAAAATTTTGATAGATGTCGACTAAAGAACAGTACTCACAGTCGGTAATGCAGATTTTCACACAAAGCGTCATATGTCGTCAAACACGGGCATTTCCCATACCATCCTCGTATTAGGATACTAACATCAATTTAACATCACAAAAATTAACAGTAGATTTGTGATCTACATAGTAAAGTATAAAGAAATAGAACGCTCGATTTTTTTTTACATAGTACCATTAGGTTAAAGTTGATTATGCATAGCGTGATATAAGTAGATTGCACAAACCCTGACATATAGCATAGACGTGCGATACGTACTCAGGATTGTATTTTGCCCGAAACTTGCGGGACGGTCATTATTTACTATCTTAAATCGTTTATTGTAAGCCGTCAACCTGCAAACTAAATCTTCCACAAATCCGTTCGTACATTAGGTTTGTAATCAATATTTTTTTATATCTATGTTTTTGACACTCTGCGTGTTTGAAACATTTGCGTTTAGGCCGACAGCATTCTTATCAATCCCCTTTCAAAGATTTTGGTAATTATACATACAAATTTGGGAGTGCATAAAAGGGAACAAATTAATTAATGGATTTAGTACAACGTTCAATGTGAAGAGATAATGAGAGAAAATTACAGAACTTGTATTAAGCTGTCGCATCGAGCGAAATACTTGTGAGGTGATAGAGAGTTTGGCGGACATTTCGACCGGTATATGTTTGCTGGCGTTCGACTGTCTCTCGGCGCCGCTGGAAACCGAATTTGTGCGCACTAGTTATAAGCAATGTGAAGACAATCTAGTCTGCTGTCGACTATGCGTCATTGGTGGCGGTGTAGTGCAACCGCCCAGACGAAATATAAATATTTTACAATAAACTAAAATTCTAGTATCTAAATAAATTCAAGGAAGTAGAAAGGATAAAAAGCGGTGTGAAGGAAACAAAAATAAAATTCTAAACTGAAAATGAAACCATTTTGCGGTAAAATAGAAGATTGCGTTTGAAAAAATTGTGGTAACAATTAACTAATAAAATAAACAGTACACTTCCAGTGAATATTGTATCCGGATAACACAAGTACCTATTGCATACTGTCGGTATATTGCATAAAAGCGATACCGAAAGTAAAAGATCCACCTCTTCGATTTTGTATATTATACGGCTCCGCTTCAGCGCGTGCTTAAAATGATTCATGGGCGATGTTAGACTAGATTGTCCTCACAGTGATTATAATTTAATTATAATAACAGGTTTGTATGGCATTCAGACAAATATTAGATGCATATCTCCAGTAAAGTATTTAAGTAGAATTGAAGGCATCTTATCCAACAGCCTTTTTAAAAGTTTTGAATCATTTCTATCGATTCCCTTTCAAAGATTTCGGTAATTATACATACAAAATTGAGAGTTCACAAAAGGGAGCTAATTAATGGCCTGTCGAGTTCAGTACAACGTTCAAGGTCAAGAGATAATGAAGGAAGACTACAGAACTGGTATTAAGCCGTGGGGCAATGACAGTCGAAATCTTGGTCGCCCATTCACAAGGTTTGCCTGATGCCATGTGATTTATGATAACAAATGGAAATGTTTTGTAAAAAAGGTATCAAGCCGTTCTAAAGTAACATAATATGTGATTAATGATAGCTATCTTATTTTTAATTTTTTAGTAGCGTTGTGTTTGAACTTGGGGAGATATTATACGTGTTTTAATATTCACTCTAACCAATTTAATTCTAGCCTCATCGACATAACACAAGGATAAATACTGTTAAGAACCTTGTAAAATCTTTTAGACCACTTTTTCAGAAAATATGTATTTGCAAAATGATACATAAATCTAATGTTTCCCTACAAGTAAATTATCAACAATAATTTTACTTAAGACTTTGCCTACTATTGCTGTAAGGTATGAAGGTTGTTTAATGTTAAAATGAGTTGGGGAAAAGGAATGTTAAAGTTTTTTTAAATATTTATCTGTTTATTATTTGCATAAGTTGATGCCTTAAATTGTCAAATTTTACCATACCACTATCATGTTTCTTCTCGATCGGCAGCCTTAACAGACATGTTTTACTTTTAATTTTATTTAACCCTTTCTTCCCTAATCCTTTGTGTATCAATAATTTAGAATTCAAACTTTAACATCCCTTTCCCCCAACTCATTTTAACATTAGACAACCTTCACATTTTAAAACATTTTTCTTACATTCAAATATTAATTGTCGTGATTATTACCATAATTATACCATACTTATAACGTTACAATCTGCAACAAAAACCTTTTTAATATTTTGCTACATCATCACTCCAAAAAAATTCCAAAATCAACATGTAATATTTTTAATACTTGACTGTAAGTAAAATTCTCTTCATTTTACTTTATTCATTTGTAACATAAAATGTATATTTTGTTAGATTCTCTAGTTCCAGTATAAATTAATTAAAAAAGTGTAAGGAAAAAGAGGGATTTTATTATTTTACCTATTTATAATGTTTTTGTTGTTTAATGCTAAAGTTTATTGAGCTAAAATTAAAAAAGAATTGGATAATCTTCTATAGTATGTAGTTCTTCTTTTGTATTCTCGATTTGGTACACAAATAAGTGAGTTTGTTTGCGAACGCAGTAAATAATGCAAATACACATAGTGCTAGTTTTTATCATTATTAAAACCTAAATTATTTTGAGGAAATGAGGTGAAAAGTGCAAGTTTAACAACTTACTCCAACCGAGGAACAATCAACCGGAAGCGGACAGATTGCCGCAATCATATGCTTCTGGGCAAAAGAATTATCATACACTTTGAAACAGAGACAAATACTCGTTCAATATGTATGTATATAAGTCGTTGTTTTTACATCAAGCTACTCATCATCATTATCAAAGTTTCATCCAAATATGCATTTCCGGGTTTTCGGTTTTTCCTTGTTATCATTATTAATAAGCATTTCAGCTGGGAATAATTAATATAATTAATTACCGCAAATATCATTAAGTATATGTTGCATGTTGATTTCCTTTCTATCTTAATTTTCTCACGTATAATTTAATGCATGCATGCATGAGGTAAAACTTACCATATAGTTAAAACAAGTTTTACAAACGATTCAACTTTACATATTAAATACCTTCCCATATATAGCTACCTTGATATTTTATTAAATCTTAGATACTTTCAAGCTCCATTAAGTTAATGTACATATTTAATATCAAAATATTTCAATACACATTAGCATGAATACCAACCAAGCCGTTATAGACCGTTGTTCTACATACGTGTACTCAACCTTTTGTTCATCTTTACTTTCCCAAAACGATCCGTGCGTTCGCCAAGTTTAGAGCTTCGCGTGTATATTTTAATTGCATGGGTGGACAAATTTATTTCGGCCACGTATAGAATTACACGTTCCTTACTACATAATTCGCCGGGGCAGAACAATAGACCATCAGATTACCTGGGACGAGGGATCGAGAAGAGGAGAATCACGCGAATAAAGAACGGAACGTACCACGATATGGATGCTGCCGACTACAACGACGTACACGAGCATCCATAATCCGTAGAAGAATACAGCCCGGTATACGTGAAACAATGGTACATGGTACGGCCCTTCCAGCCGTGGAGATCGATCTTAGATAACGCGTGGAAGGCTCGAGCGGTAGATTAAAAGTGTGCTAGGTATGTTTCGTATGCCGTGACATACCTACCTATACCAGCCTATGTCTATCCATTGTTCCTTGAACATATCTGGCATTCTTGGGGTTCGATTTCCGTTCAATGATGGGTTAATAATGCATTTACGCTTTGTCAGTTGTAAATGCGTGCGTGATTGCATCTGAAAGCTTTATTATAGATTGTCCATCTGATAAACATTTCGATTCCATAGTAATTGAGGCTAGATTACTTTATATGTACAATGGAAAACGTTACAGCGTCAGTTCTAAATCAATCCTCCTCATATTTCTTTAAAATTTATTTCCCGACATTAACTTCTCTTATTCCTTGTTGTTTTTAAGTTTCTCGTGCCTTGTTTCTCAGATTATTCTTCACTGGCAGTTATTCTCAAAGTAACAATGAAATAACAGATACAGAGTAGAAAATGTTTGCTGAAGGCTTCTTTTTTCCTTATGGGAGCCGTATGATATAAGTTTCCGGAAACATTTCAACTTATTGGCTTTTTGTATTTATCTCCCATTTTTGTACGCATTCCCAAATCCTTGTGGGCTCATGGCTCCTTGACATCGCCTGGTTGTATGTTCCCAGTATCCCTTATTTTGTTCTTGGATCCACTTTCGTATCTGCCCTCGTACTGTGTTTTTAGACACTCTCAGGGCAGGTATCAGGCTTTCCATTCTGAGGGTTAAAATAATATAATAATAATCCGGATAATTGAGGATACCCCACGTTTCGCTACTAATCACGCCAAAGGCGAAACGACGGTGACTTCATGGTTAATATGTCAAGTTACCGTGATCTAGAATTTTTTCTGAAAAAATTAGTAGCGATGATAATGTTCGTAGTGATTGTTAGTTTTTTATCGTATATCATTGCAATGAAGCGATGAAATCCTGGACCCTTCATTAGGGAATTCTACGAAACCACAATAATAGAAAAAATACACAGAAAATAAACTCATTACTAGCAAAAGTTGTCTAAAGAACAGCTCATAATAACTATTACGATCTTCCGCATCACCTTTTGCACTTTGTCATTATCAATACTTTTATTATCAGATTTATCGGCGGCATACAGGAACTTGATTAATTATTCTTTAATGGGTATTAGTGGTTAAATATTAAATTATGTATATCTCTCTATGTATCATGTCTTTCGGTTCTCAGTCGGTAATGTAGGACACTACACATTCCAAGAAATATTTTATTTTTGATTGTATTGTAAAATTATAACACATTCTAGCATATACCATACACCGCATTCCCGAGGCTTTTTACTTATTAATATCACGGATCATAAAAGATACACGTTAACTAAGAACCACAATGGCAGTTTCTAGAGGCGTTGTTGGCACTATGTAAAGCAGTGGAGACCGCGCTCTGCAGTTAACCGTGGTATGAAATGAGCAGTATCTGGATTTGTAGCTGTAGTGTACAAGATAACAAATGTCATCCACGTAAATAGGAATCTTGGTGTTACCGTGTAAAAAAAATGCTAGTACGAAATAATTGGCACGTCAATAGATGATGGGATATAAATAAAAAATAACGTCAAATCATAGTTTGTAGAAGCTAAAGTAATTGTTGAAGTAAAATTGTAAATTGTACAAGGAAAAGAAGGAAAAGCGGTTGTTTGAAGTAAGAAAGAGAGGAGTGGAGAAAGGCCGTACAGGAAGAGCATGATAGACATTTGATATTCACAATCCAAGGGTAGCTAAGGTATATATGAAATCAAATATAATATTGTCAAAATTCCTTTATACAGTAATCTACTTAATAACTATCATCGGGCTTTTGATATCGTAATTTAATTTTTATATATGTCAAAATTCACTTTGCTTGTCATATTATTTTCCAAAAGTTGCCTTGTTATCAATCTGATGTAACATCGAAGTGCAGTGTGTAACATCTTGTCATTAATATAACCCACCAAAAGCCACATTTGATACATAACGCATAACATAAAAAAAAAAGAAATAGGTAACTGTTTGCAACACATTTCTATTATTTGGGAGAAAAGAGAATCGGGGTTGGTAGAATTGAAGATAGGGAAGACGGACTTGTTACGTTAATTTGAGAACGAAAGTTGTTTTTAATTTATTTTACTCGTTGTTTAAGTTGTTGTGCATGGGAGATATTTGAATATATATATCTTTATAAAAAAAAAAGAAATAATCAGAGACGTATTAGAGAGAAAGAGAACTGCTCATAACATAACCTACTTTTTTTGAAGATTTTTGCATTTAACTGATATTATTTTATATTTTATTTTATTGTACCAAAATTTAAAATTTATCTCTAAAAATATTTTAATAAAAAATAACCTATACTCTTCAGCATATAAAGTTATATAATACACAGTGGCATGCTTTTAAGTTTCACTTTATAAAAGGCCTGGTTTTTCTACCGTGTTCAGCATGTTTTTTGAAGTGCATATCTTCTTCCTTCTTTTTAGATAACATTTTAAGCCAGCTCTTTATTTAAAGGTATCTGTAAGTGTTGCTTTAACTGGCGTGTCGATCTTTATTTTTCTACAGCTGGTCTATTTTCGTTTCCCTGATATTTCCTTCTCTTGTATCTTTAAATAATCCAAAATACTAGAAGCACTTGGGAGATTACCTCCGAAAAACACGCGCCAATCGTGCGGGTCCGTGCAGAATAGCATAATGGGGCCACTGCAATTCTACCGCTCCGCCGCTACTAATGGGTGACACGCAGAGTTGCAATTTGGACGGAATTCTGCAAGGGGCCATTATCTGACGGGGGGCGGGCCCTACGGTCGTTAAAATTATTAACGATTCCGCTTAGACTGTGCCCCGCAGGAAATCATTTTGTTTCGGTTCCTTCCATTACCCGCAATCAATTCTCGTTTTTGATTACCCTAATTTGGTATATGTCTGTTATACTTATGGTGGATTTTATGCTATCAAATGAAATTATTTAGTAAAATATTGCTATTTTTTGTGGTAATTAATGGTTTCCGGTGATTGATTACTTTAATTCCAATATTTTTAGCTTAAAATTTTGGATTTAAAATTATATCCTAGTACCTTGGCAATTAGCTTACTTATTTGTTCCAATTTTGAAATATTTGTTTAATATTTTCCATGTGCAATATCGTGAGAATACAAAAGTTCGGAAAAAATATTAATAATGCACAAATAATTTAGAATGAATCGATAAACAATATTGTTCTATTACCTTTCATACTCTTTTGTTCTCTAAAACGAAAACAGGACATTTAAATAAATACTTCGTTAGAAAATTTATAAAACTTTGTTCTTTTAAAAATTTGATAAAAATAATTGTTCGTCTAGTGTAAACTTGAAAATTAAAAATTATTGAAGAAATCTTGACAGACTGAAATCTTTTTGAATTTGTTTCATCCAACCGCCGAGATCACACACTAACACGGTTTTCTACATTTGGTAACTTTGTTGCCCGCTGGAAATTATGCCATGAATGTTCTGCTGGGCGTTAGATGTCTCAACGGTTTTACGATAGAGACATTTTAACGGAAAAGTTGATGATACGACATATTGAATAAGTGTCAGGCACCTCTCCGTCGTACACTGATGAGGGATGAGTAACCCGATTGAAATGTCTGTTGGTGAGAGTATCTGTTGCTACATAATCATATGTGTTGTGTGGTATATTTATCTATTCTATGTTTACCCATTTGTTCATCTATTTATTTTTATCGTATACATTATTACGTAACTATGCTATTTCTTCCAATGTTTAATAATACAACATCATCCGCATGATAACTTTCTGTACCAAAATCTGCTTCAGTAATTACTTAAATTAATTTTTAAAACAGTCCTATAAGTGTATCATGCTTCTACAATGTTCTGATCATAGTTTATGCATATTTGTATCACGGCAAGATGTGGCAATGCTGTACAGTATACCGGTAAACCCTGTATGTCTTCTATATATCCTTTTTTTATTTTGGTAAATTTTTGTGGGTTTCCCTTGGCACATAGGGTTACTTATTATATGAATAAATATACAAATATTTTTTTTATACGCTGACGCATGGCGCTATCTGCTAGTTTATTTCATTAAGTAAATGAGAATTTGGTTAACCAGAAATAGACAAAAAAATACCCTTCCCACCTCGATGAGTGAAGAACTCTTGGATACGTATTTCGGCAACCAAGTTGCCATCCTCAGCACAATCTATGAAGGAAGATAATGTTAGACGTCGCACTCTGGGAGATTTGCATCACACAGAACACCACACCACTCGAATAACAGTGTTCAAGTGGTGTTCTGAAATGATTATTACGAGAAATTTGAAGAACAGATGCCAATGCCACAGAGTCATCAATCAATTTGTCAATTTCAACGATAAGTTTGACGCAAGAATTTCTCTAACAATTTATTTTTCATTAACATTTTCGTCAGATTGCCCAAATGATTTAAATTTTAAGAGTATCGGACGATGTCTTCCACCCCGTAATGCACAAACAACTACTTCTTAGTAGTTACAAGGGGTAGTACCTATAGTGGACACTGTGTCAGATTACTCGTCACCTTACAATTTAATATAATAGTCTCATTAACAGGCCTTGTATGTCCGTAGCGAATGGAAGAGTGTGGTCTCTCCTCATTAGCTTTTCCGCACTCTGGGGCTGTAACTTGGCAAGTGCTACAAGCCAACCGCCTAGTATTACCCCAAAATTTTAGAGCCTGAGTCAAACCGTGGCCGAAAAATCGCCCTCGATGTTATGGCAGGGCCGGGAATCGAACCCGGGACCTTTGGTTTAGTAGTCCAGTAACAAACCCACCACGGCGATTCACTTCGCAACAAATTGATTCATTAGCACGTGTCTCGAAGTAATCAATTTATTGTGAGCTGAGGAGAGGTCAGATACAGTGTGTTAACTACCTCTTTAATATTTCCCTTAGTATAATCACTTAACACGTGTTTGCAACCGAATTTGAATAATGGAATAAAAGTTTACTATATAACTATTATACCGAAGAATTTGGGAGATTTTTAAAATTATTTTATGGTTCACGCACAAACTGAAAGTGAAAATATCCAACAGCATTAGTAATAAAAGTAGTTACGATCTCGTTAAACTGAGGTATTAGCCATTGAATCTTCTTTATTCTTTTCAAGTTTTGCCAAGTAATATATGGGAAGCAAACGAATGATATATACAGGCGCAAAGTACATTTTAATTTCAGCAGATGCTCCGAAATATCCCGGTCAGGTTCGGTCATAAATACTACGGTGGCAGTAAATATGACGTACGACTCACCAGCTACCCGTTCCCGGCGGCGTTAACGGCCATATCCTACCTCGTTTCGAACGTTTAATGAGAATTTAGATAGGTAATCATGGGATCCGCTAACTGAATAACTGCCAGTCAAGATTTAAAGACGATGTGATGCTGACGTTAAAGAATAAAGAACGTAGGGTGAACAAAATAATAAAAATAAGAAATGTGTATTCTAAAACTAAAAGAAGTATTTAAGTTACATATACATGATGAGTCTCCAACATGGAATAAATTCGGTTCATTCAATACGATGCTTCAAAAAGAAGTTCTAAATCAAATAAGTAAACTTATTTGATTTAGCACTAGAGTTGGTCAATTTGCGCCAACAGACAGTTTTGAGCGCATAAAAGTAAATTGGTTGGAAATAAATTATAATATGTACTCAAACGTATTAAGGGTTTTTTTTTTGTGAAATTTCTATTATAACTTTCGTAACTTTGTCTAACACTGGTCGTTTTCCTGACGTAGGCAACATTTTTAAAACAAGCGTAGAACTACGAAATAGTATTTACGGCGGCATACATGTATGCGCAACATCTCTCGTTGAGACTCGCAGTTACACTGAAGGTTGCATCGAATCTCCGCCACTGTCTGGTAGCGCTAGTAATAATAATAATAATAATAATACACATTTATTGCCCAATTACAGGATAATACAAATAATAGGTCAAGTATATATACACACAAATATAAGATAAAGCAAACTTGTGATTCAAAATAAGCTAAGTTTTAATCTAAATAAATACGTCCCGAAGGTTAGCTGTCCTGGAAAGGGTGTAGACTGGCGATCTGCGCATAACATCCGTCCTCGCAAATGGAACAAGGAGAGTGCTACCACATCGTGCGTTTAGTCTAGGGACGTGGAAGTTCATCTGTTCCAGTACAATACGCGAATCTTTCATATATAAATTTCCTTCTCGTGCTTAAAGCCGGCAGGCTGTGTCTAGATAAGGGATCTCCCTGAGGAGTACCTCTAGTCGGGTAAGTGCCATCTAGTTTAAAGGATAAAAATTTTAGGAATTTACGATGGATGCAATCTAACCTGAGGAAATCGGAAGCGTATAGTGGTTTCCAAATCAGAGCAGCATATTCAAGCTTACTCCTGACAAAGGCAAAGTATAAAGATTTTAATAAAGATGTATTTCTGAAATATTTAGAAGTACGCATAATAAATCCAAGAGATTTTATGGCCCCAGAACAAATGCGATTTAAAAGTAAGCGCAGAATCAAAAAGTACACCTAGATCATAATAATGTGGTAGGACGAGGCAAGTGGAAAGGACGAACGAGTATATGTGACAACGCAACATTTCGCAGCATTCAGATTGAGCCCGCTGGAATCAGTTAGCAACTCCATTGATCATCGATGTTTTGAGTTGAAGTTTCCGTGACGTAATTTTTTTCTTCGAATTAGGTTGCCCCTCTTTTTATGCTAGATTTATAGAGTAATTCGAAATATATACCTTCACCAAATTTTACTTTACTATCGCTAACCAGTTCGAAACCAGTTTCTATGATACGATAAAGCGAACTTTATTTTTATTTCCCTTTTAATTGTCAATATTAACACGACAGTTAGATGGAGAAAACATTAGAGAATCATCGATAATGAAGGTTACTTAGAAAACAAAAACTATACCCATATAAATTACACATAGTACAGGAATTATTTGAAGACGATACCGATAGAAGACTTCAATTTTTGCAAGGAAATGATGGCTTGACTTGGCAGGAAAGATATAATTCCAGGCAAGCTTTTTTCTCTGACACACAATGGTGAATTGCCAGTACGGGGCTGACCAAAATTCACAAAGGTTGAGGTAAGGTTATACTTAAGGGCCCGAGAAAACGCTTGGGGCCGAATTGGTGGTCAAATGTTATGTTGAAAATGTTTTGGTAATAATAGTGAAACTTATTTGGAATATTTGCAACGAGAACTTACAGAGAGTTTATGAGTTTTGCACCCAAATCTCCTTAAGATGACATCCATTTTACAATAGGACCTACGGGCCGTAATAGAAGGGGCGGATTATCGAACTTGGCGAATGTCATCCTACCAACAAGTAAACAGGTAACCCAAATACCCTGGATCCATATATACCAAATGCAGATTTCTAGATTTAACAAAATCCGCATTTTGCAGATGGATAGGAAGAAGAGCATCTACGGAATAGCCCGCAAGATCTGCAGATCTTACTCTGCCCGATTGTTAATTTCTTAAATGGTAAAGCTTGCTTAGTCCACGAATCCAGAAAGCGCGGAGGCACTAGAAGAACGAATAATTCCGCCCGATGTCTTGACAAATGTGCGAAATGGATCGTATTATCGTGCAGGTATCAGTCGACAAGTAAATGGACAACACTTCGAACATTTATTGAATTAAAAAGGTATTCATCATAAAAAAAGGTGAGCATTCTGATTTGAAAAAATGTCGATGACAGCAGTAGGGTTTTAGACAGTGACATGACATGAGATTTCAAACTACTCAAAATATCGCCGATAAATAAAACATGTTTACGTGTCAGAGTACTTTCTTCTGAAGAAACATCCTAGTAAACGAATTGAATTTATTCCATGTTATAGACTCGCAGAGTATAGGAATTGAAAGTTTATAAAGATTGCAACGCTTAAAATCAGGTTACGGTTTCATATCGTAAATATATTTTTTGTTGTATGCACCACATCCTTTCCACTTCCTGTATTTAATTTAATATCGATGCCACTAAATGCACAAATACCAACGCCCCACCCCGCTATATCCTGCGTAGCTCGGGTTCTTACTGTGTTACCACAAGTTATCATTATCCGAAGTTGCCGAAGTTTACCGAAAAGTTGCGGTTTCAGATTCTATCAATTATAATCAAATGATATGTAAACATAAATATATATTGTGAGTTTTACTTTTTAGGATGTTGTGACAACAAAGCTTGTCATCAACAGATTAATATTTAACAAAGTGTCTAAGGCGAGAAAGAGGAATATATATTAAAGCTAAAACAAAATTCCCCTACCACGTTAATGAGTGACAAGTCCAGATACGCATCTGGGCAACAAATGGGTCAATTCTGTGCACATCTATAAGATCTGTAACATAATCTGTAACGTCTGTATTTACAGACGATGTTACAATTCTGCGCCAAAATGTAGATATATTAAATATTTACTATGAAACCTTTTACAGTAAAAATAAAATGTCTTACGGCATTTTCTTTTTATTTCTTCTTTTTATTTTAATTACAGAATTTTGACAAAGATTTACTGTAAAAGGTTTCATAGTATATATTTTATATACCTGCTGTCCAAGTGGTAATTAAAAGACTCCTACGCATTCAGCTCCGACGAATTTACTTCCCATACAGTATTTGAATGTGCATTGACAGCGTCAAGAAATGTTCATACTTGAATCGCGAATAAGTATGCCAAATGATACTGGATAGAAGATAGACATGCTGAATCAAATATATGTTCAAAAATGATAAAAATAAGGAAATGTAAAACTAAAAGTTATTCTAAATAAAATATCGTCCCGCCCACACCAGGTTATTGAAATTAAAATAAATTAAATAAATGGTTCAAATATCCTTCCTTCTTTTACCAAAAATATCCTAATCGATGATAAAAATTATTTCGTACATTGTTCGCATTGCAGGTGTTATATTATTTGAAATAATAAACTATTTGATCTTGCAAATCTTGCAGCGACAGGAGAACGAGCTGGCCAAAAAGTTGTATCAGAATGAGTACCAATCCATCGATTAGGAAATTGTTCTTGAAGATAATTCCTTACACGCAGAGTACCATGAACTGGGCATCCATTCTGAAGTATACTCTTTGTAGATCAATGTCAGTGAATTCCTGGATGGCTGGGAAAACGTTATGCAATAGCTCCCTAAGTACTTTTGGGATTTAAAACGCCGTAAAGAGGTCCTACTGTACCACTACTCGATAATCCAGCTTATACACTCAGCTTTTGCCGATACTGACAATAATAAAGTTAGAAAAGCAACAATATTAATTTATGCTGATGCTTCTTACTTTACGAGCAATACCGTAAAATATAACTATACAAAGCTTACATTTAGTAAAACATTTTTTTTTTAATTTTGCAACCGTTCTCAACTTCTGATGAACTTCTGATGATACTTCTGGTGCATCAGATAAACACACAAATAACTACGGATGCAATATGAGTGCGTGCGTACATCGAAGCGCATTTTTATATGAATATAGTGTTTTCTTTAGGATGGAAGTTCTAGAGCGATACAATAGAAATAAATGAAAAGTTCAAAGAATACGCAGAGAATATTGTCCCCTTGTTTTCGTCTATAATTGCATCGCGTAGACTTGAAAGGGTCGGAAGATTGTGCTCTTGTTTGATGTCTTTTGTCGCCACGGAATAGACTAACTCAAGTGTATGCTAACGGTCGTGCACGATGTTGATATTACTGTAAATGTATTTTCTTGTTTCTTAGGAAATGGGTATCGATTGCTTTGTAGCGGACCCCAAAAATCCACGTTTACTTTTTGCCATTCAAGTACTTCCATATCAGTTTCTGTTTTCTTTGTTTCACAATGCTTTGTTCCCTCATCTATTTCTTTATTGCCCCCAGCTGTTAGCAATACAGACGTGTGGCCAGTACTGGGATATTAAAATCTACAATCACTCTGAGAAGAATAATTCTGTAAATTTACATAAACTACCGTTGCCAATTTATTATCAACATTAAATGATAACGTGTGATAAATGTGAATTTACTATAGGACGAAGATTTTCCAAAAATAAATCCGCTGTAGAACACCTACATTTCGTAAACTCGTCGAGTAGTTAACCTATAGCTAACAGTCTGTGAAATCGACCCATATTCAACCGCGAATTTAAAATTAAGGGCACAGTACAAACGTTTCAGGATCTCTGTATCTTCCTAAATTATTGTCGCACACTCGCAAATGTTGCTTGGACGTTTTGCAGTTGATTTCTATGATAGCCTGTTCCGATCTGACAGACTGGAGTGACTCTTAGTGAAATAAAAGTGCATGCATCTAATATTAAAAGATATGCTTTGTAGTAAAACTATTCTTTTTGTATTGCAAACAAAAAATCACACGGTCGCGGAAGGGGGGAGAGAGGGTAGAGTGACAGGTAAAAACATGCAATTTCTTCACCGATTGCTTTGAAAGTTTGGCAGAACATTGCATTCGAATATGAGCGTGTTTTTATACAACCAAAGGAGGCTGCAGATAGGGGGGGGGGGGATTACAGATAAAAATATGCAATTTCTTCACTGATTGCTTTGAAATTTTGACGAATCGCTAAATTCGAATACGCCCATGTGGTTTTTAAATGCCTACAGATTGCTACAGAGGGGCACATAGGACGGGAAAGGGAGAGGGAGCGGGGAAGGGAGAGAGGGGGCGGAGTGACAGGTTTTTAAAATAAAATATATAAATTATATCCCTATTTATGTAAAAATTAAAGGTACTTCCAGTATAATAGGCCGCTCGGTGGAGAATGGGGATTAACGAATCCAAATGCGTAGCAGTTGGATTCTCGAGAAGACGAAGCGACCCGAGAGATCATATCCGAGTTGGAACAAGGCTGCCATGGAGCCCCGACGTCAAATATTTAGGAATTCACTTCGACCGTCGACTCACCTGGTCGAAACAGATAAAAGAGGTTCGAGATCGATTCACAAAATCCCGCAATATGTTACTGCCACTCTTAGGGCGGAGGAGTTCCCTCCACCTAAGAAACAAGTTGCTAATCTACAAAACTATCCTCAGACCGATCCTGGCCTGCGGTGCGTTAGCGTGGGCGCCCATGGCCCAAACTAAACTGAAAACCCTCGAGGTTCTTCAGAACAGGATCCTTTTGGCTGATCGGAAGTGCCCCGTACTTTGTCCGGAACGAGCAGATTCATCGCGATCTGCAAATTCCAACATTCTTCTGCCTGGGCGCGAGCTCAGCGTAGCGAAAATCCCTGTGTTCAGGCGGTCGTCGATCCCCAATATCGACCACCCCCCTTGGTAAGAATGAGACGCCCAGCTGATCTCATCGAGTTGGTTCGGTAGGGCTCTCTCCAGCCGTGCGACGACCGCCTTCGCAAGTTGGTTTAGATAGGTTCATAAGAATTAATAAAAATTATTTTTAAATAAGAGGGATAGAAAGATAATAAATTAGCGAATGTCTTTATTTTTTTTTCCTGTTCTTTCCCTCAAATTTTCCCCATGCGTTGTGAAGTAGACGCATTTAGCTGAGATGATAGGGTGAAGGACATAAGGTTCCTACCCTGGTTGTGATGTGAGTTCAAAGTCAAAGTCAACTTCCAGTATAAGTTCTGTAGAGTCCAGTTGTAAGGAAGAAACCAGTTGTTATGTAATTTTCAAGTTACATATATTACAATGTTACCAAATGATGATTTCTAAATGAATTCATAAAATATAAATTTGAGTTCTAATTTATCTCAAGTTGATACAAGCCGGGCAACTTATGAAAGACAATTATTTCACAACTGATAAATTAATTAATTTGATTTAATTAAAAAATGTTAGAATGCCAAAAAGACCTAAAGATCTATTGAAAAATACATCCGGAAATGTTACTATCCGAAAAAATACATACAGAGAATTGTTATATTGTGCTTCAATACACACACACACACACATATACGTATTTCTTTCAGCGCGTATACCGTGATATGAAATGCTCCCGAGATCATTTGTTTGCACGAGAACCAGAATTTCACTTGGTAAATATTGTATTGTAATAGTTTCGATTTACTTAGCACCAGAAAGAGAAACTTGAATTGATAGTTAATGTGTTCCTTTTTCTTTATTTCCTACAACGTTGGCAATCTCCAAATGTGAAGAGCATTTCCTTTCTCGGACATTTGTCACGAAACGGCGCTTAGTAATTTTTATTACTTATTAATTAAAGAGCTTTCAAACCCTTCTTCTTTCCCTCCCCATTTCCACCCGGCTTACCACACGAACGTTGAACGATAGAATTTAAATTTTAAACTTCCCTTTTCCCGATGTCTAAACGATAACTGGATATAATTACTGAACGGAATGGGATTGGACTTTACATTGAGGGTAACCTCTTGCCTTTCGAAGGAACCCCTTCAGACGCGGTCCATTAAAATGTAACTAGCTAGGTGAAGTCGTCTATCCCTTGTATTCACTCGATTTGCAAATGTTTTCTTTACTATCGTCAAGTCATTTTGGTACTTGGTAACGGTAGCTATTGCTTCGCGTAACCGTTTGCATCAAGCATTGAGAGAAGCTGTTCGTTTGCGTTTGGAGAAATAAAAAATTGCTATTAATCAATATCTAGCTCCTTCTTCGTTACTGAATTTTTGATCTTTGAATAGTAGTAATAATATAATAATAATCATGCCACTACTGGCATATTAAAATCTACAACCATCCTGAGAAAGCTAATTCTGTAAATTTACATAACCTAACGTTGCTACTATAACTATGACTATGACGATGAATACAGCGGTTTCAGACAATTGCTTATTTCATTTTGCAAACACTTTTTGGCGCATTTGCTGATAATATAATTAACATAATAACTAAATAGAGATTTCTCGAATAGGTTCTTGTTCAAATATGTGCGTCTATTAATGTTTGCGTTTTTTTAAATATTTACTGTATCCACCGCATGTTGTTAGAGCTGCATGTACTTTGCAAGCTAACACCACGTTTTCAAAATAAATTACAGTGAACGGCTATTCAACTAAGAAAAAAAGTCCAATCTGTTGCAACATTTCAGTTCTAATCCATATTTAATCTCAACACACTCAATCATCGCCACTCATTTCTATCTAGCTGTAATCAAGGGGTAAAAACAGCAATTTTCAAAATTATCACGATTGAAATCTCTTTAATACGTACATGACTACGTGTTTCGAAATCTAAAACGAGATCCACTTTCCGCCCCTACACGCAAACTCCCATAACTTAAATCATATTATAACTAAGAAAGTTATTTATATTCAGCCAACCACCAGCCAGCCGGACCGTAATATTACCAGAAACAAGTTCCGATAAATTTTTCGAAGACTTAATTATCCAATCTACAAACTTCCCATAGGTAATTTCAGAGCTAAATGAGTGCCCGCGAAAGTGGGGCGGACGCCTGACTCAATTGAATTACCGTCTAGCAACTAGTAATACTAGTGGCAATAGCAGGGGAAACTAGAAGAGCCACGGTAATTCTTTCCTATCGTCTATCGTCGATGGTCGATGAGGTCGTGATGATATTGCGGGCACGAAGACGGGGAGCCTGTACACGGTTGGAATTAGAATTAGTATTTAGGTTGTGTAAATGTGTATATGTCGGAACGATGCAGCAGAAATACAGGGAGAATGTTTGAGGACGTATTACAACGTTGGCGAATAAATAAGTGTAGTCAATTAATGATTAAAAAGAAATTATAAATTAAATTTATAAAACAAAGCGGGAGTATATTCCTGTAGTATACCACAGCATTATAGAGCCATGAAAATTGTGGGTCTGTTGGGCAAGAAGTCACAGCCAAAGTTATGGCAACAGTGTTTTGAGATTGATACGGTATCACTCGCCCCGATTACCTAGAAAAGGGCAAAACGATCATGGGCATACCTATATCATGCGGACCTGTTGGACTGATTCGATGCTGATTTGAAGTGAAATCGGCTGCATTTCGCGAAGAAAAAGTGCTCTTCCACTAGGACAACCCACCGGCGCATAAATGCAAGCTTGCAATAGTAACGTTACATGAATCGCACAAATTGGTCCCTCATCCACTATATTCTTCAGATTTGGCCATTGCGACTATTATTTATTTCTAAACTTGAAGAAATGGTTCGTTGGCAAGAGGTTTCGGTTTAATGATGAGGTCATCGCTGAAACAAAGATCTACTTTTATGACTTCAAAAAATCTAATAGTTCGACGCAGTGTATCGAACTAAAAGAATACTAGTTCAGAAATAAGTTGACTTTCGCCAAAAAAAAGAAGATGGATTCTTAAGACAAGAAATCAGTAGTGTGTAGCGATCTCATGGAGCTTCATTCTCACCGAGATCCATGCTCACTTGTTTAACTCCTCATATTGTCCCGAAAATCGAGGGCAAAGCAATTGGTTAACATAATATCATCAATTAAGCAGGTGCGTTGAACATGTCTCCTCGAAATTCTTTGCCCAATTATTAATGGCGTGGCAAGATGGAACGCGACCACATTGTAATGACTTCGGAATTCCCGTTGACTAGCTGTCGCACTGCCACCATTCTTGTAAAATGCCTGCACAATGTGAACCTATCAACTGCACTGGGAAACGTTATCGAAATAATAAATAATTTCCAGATAAATATATTTATAACGGCAATCAAGGACAAGTAATGTTTCATTAACCTTTTCTTACATATTTTGTATTAACTGTCTAAATTTGCTATACAGGCCCCGTTTTCTACATAAAACCGACTTTGTTTGTGAAAAATAAAAATCAAAATAATTTAAAAAATTAGAGGTGAAAGGTACCCGGTCAGCCGTTATAAATTTTTTTTCGAAAATAATTCACATCACCCTTGGGACTATGTAATATACTTTAAATTACATTCTACAAGAAAGAAGAAATGTGTTATAGTTTCCGAAATATTTACAAAAATTTAAAAATTACTCAAATCTGTGAAAGGGGCTGTACCCCAAAACAGCGGGATTGGGCAGAAAAAGAAAATGGTGTTGTTCTTATTAGTGCTGTGCAACCGAGCAGATCTTGCAATCTTGCATCTTGACCGGTTAACCGGCGTGACCGGTCTAACCGGCGTGCCCGGTCTAACCGGCGTGCCCGGTTTAACCGGCGTAGTCGGTTTAACCGGCGTGACCGGTTTAACCGGCGTGGCCGATTCACCGGCGAACCGATTAACCGGCGTGCCGGTTAAAATGTATATACTTTTTCTAATCAGAGGACAATTTTTTAATTCACATAACTAAACGAACACAAACATATTGTCAATAATAATAGGTGATTATAATAAAACGACTCGTTTTTTATGCTATCGCTATTTATTATATACTCGCACACACACATATATTTACATCGATTCTATACTCTTGCCGTTACACCTTCGGCTCTCTAAAAATCTTTCACTCACGGTGTTTTCTTACCGTCTCTCCCATTCTCGGGGAAATGTCGATAACCCCTTAAAATATAAACACAGGCATCTAAACAACCCCGTCCCAATCACTTAAAATACCTAAGACGACTACGTAATAATTCTATAACTACGTAATAATCCTATATAGCAATGCTTTGGTTTTTTTTACCGATTATCTGTCGTGACCGGTTAACCGCCGTGACCGATTATCCGGCGTGACCGGTTAACCGGCGGAACCGGTTATTATATTACTCGCAACTTATAACCGTCTTGTGTCTGTAACCGGTTAACCGGTTAACCGATTAAAATGCACAGCCCTAGTTCTTATACCAAGGTGCTCTTTCAGTCTGTGTAGTTTCATCGAAATCGGGATGTGCAGGTTGCCAGTGCTCGCTTGTAAATAGTACTAAGTAGGAGCAGAAATAAGGCGAGATGGGCAACTGAATGGTAAATATTGTATCGCCGTTATTTAGCTGGACCGCTGTTTAGGATTATGTAGTGAGAGCGCGTATAAAGCAATAATACGGGAACGCGGGAATATTGAAATATACTAGGTGTATTATTTATTCATTTTATTTTTGTAATCATTGTTTTTCTCAGCTTTAAGTTATGCAATAAACAAAAAGTTACACAAATACAGAATGAATTTATTTCAATGAACACTTTAGCTAAGTTCTTAATGCGCTGTCATGTAATTAATATAATAATAATAATAATAATAATAATTTTATTGATGTCCAATAAAGTACTCCATACAAAGGACAAAAAGAATAAAGAAAAATACATTACCAAAATACAAAATGCAGACTTATACTGAAAAATACAGAAAAGAATCAAATAGAGAGGAAAAGAAAAGGGTATTAATAATCAATCGGCGAAATAAGAGTAACTAGCGCAATAAGTAAAAATAAATACAGGAAACAGGAATAAATATGTTAATAACAGGAATAATAAAGATAATGTTATATTTGTTTAAGTTAGTTGTTCCTCAGCTATAGCAAGTATGTTAGAAGGAGGGATAAAATTGATGTCGCAGTAGGGCGATATTGAATTAAATGTGCGTGACATAGACACGATGGGAAAATTCAAGGTAGAATTAAGGCGAACATATGGAACATGGAAAGTTAATGTTTGACGGGAGGAAGGACGGGGTACATGAAGCTGAAGTTGTGAGAGTAGATTTGGCGAGACAATCCTTGAACGGAACAAGTTGTAAACAAATTTTATTAAATACAGCTGGCGTCTAACTTCCAATGACTCGATGGCAAATCGCCTAAGCAGAAGCTGATGGTCGACACCGCAACTGGGATAAGCACTCTCCTACTTGAACCATAAATACTTTAAAAATTTTCTTTTTACGCCCTCAACAGCTAACTTATGAGAAACGGATTCCATATCATGTAATCGTTATCTAGTCTAGGTCTAACATATGTAAAATATAGGAGCTTGATAGTGTTAATATTGAAGAGGGCGCTGTTCCTAATAAAGAATCCTAACATCTCATTGCGGAAGATACAATGTTGTCTCTCTGCGCAGCAAACGTAAACGAAGCGTCAAAGTAAATACCCAAATCCTTCACTGTTGTGTCCCGTACAAGAGACATTCCATCAATAATGTAGTCGAAATGTATTGGTTTGACCTTTTTTGTAAAGCTTACGACCTTACATTTTCCAATACTCAAATGAAGTTTGTTTGTAGTACACTAGTCATTAATCTTGTTTAACTCTTCTTGAAGTGATTGGCGGTCAGACGTACTTTAATATACAAAACTATATACAATATGCAAAACTATTTACAATATACAAAGCTATGTAGTTTGTAATACTTTACAAGTTGTAGACTGCTGTTTTATTCCCATATACACCTACTATATTTTCTCAGAAAAAAATATCACAGATTTGTTTATTACATACTTGATCTAAAAGTTAAGGAAATGACACCTATCAAGTGTCTTCACAAATTCACGTAGCTTTCATCTGAAAAGTGAGCACAACAAATACGACGAGTTCGTAAGCAAGCTCCTTCGTATGTGATTCCTAATTTCTCTTGCCATACCTTCAACCTAACGACATTACAAGAAAGTTTTTAATACACGACAATTTAACTATCTATATCAACCTACTTTTCAGGATTGGTAGGAAGGTAATGCAACATCTCAACGTTGCTCTCGTGGGCATCACATATTATACAACGGGTCTGAGGCATGTTGCTGCAACTGCAACAGTTTGCAAAACACCAATTTCAATTTCATTAAGAAAGCTAATTCATGATGAATTTGAAATTGCCTTAAGAGAGTATGCAAAGAAAAATTTAATATTTAGCAACAAAGACATATACTTAATGATAAATAATTTCATCGATGCTCGGGTACTATACTTTGCTTCCGCACAGAAGGCACAGGTTACAGTCTATATAGAAAAAGAGTATATTTAATCTTAATAATCTAAATAAGCGACAGACTTGTCCAAGTTAAATGAAAATAATCACTCGATTAAATAGTAAATAAAGAAAAATACAATTAAATTCCAACTAATGCATAAATAAACAACTAAATTCAATAAATTACAAGTGCAAATAAACTAATAAAACTAATAATAATAATAAAATAATAATAATAATAAACTTGAGATAAACAAACTATCTATATTAACAGGTCTCGTCAACATAAGTGAACGAACTGAACAAAGAGAACGAGATAAAACGCAAATAAATATGAGATAACCAAACTTTCTATGATAGTTCTCGTCAACAAAAGTGAACGAACTGAACAGAGAAAACGAGAAAGTTAGAAGATTTTTCACCAAACGAAAGGTAGCAGAATTTGGAAACACTAGCGCCACCACAGTTGATCGTTCCAAATGTTTGTAAGAGATAGAATTAATTATAGGAGATTTTTCAATAATAAAAATGACAGAAAACTACATATAAAATAGGCAAAAATAGGTCGTTTTTCTCTATAAAGATACCAGTCTCGATTGCCTCTGGCAGTAGTGCATAGACACCATTCTACCAAACCCACAGGAGTGCCACTACTACTTTCAAAATTTCCCGTTTCCCTGTGCCACCCTGTAGACTGCCCAGGGTGGCACAGGGATACAGGAAGATTTGCATAATAGAAATTTATTTTAAAGATTTGGAAATAATTACTTTACAGCGATACTACAGACGCTATTTATACAAATTAAATACATGCTTCAAGGTATTAGCAGATTCTGCATTTTTTGTTTGTTTTAGCTCTAGAAAACATGAAAAAGTATATCCGGTTGTATATAAATAACGTTTCTCTATGCTATATCTGCATCAAGTCGTGTATCCTACTCGACTTTGTTATCCCAACCCATTATTTATGCTGTCCAGTGCGGCCACCACGGATTTGCCAGGAAGTATAACGTATGCATTCACGCGTTATATTGTACGCGAAACGGTAATCCCCCTAAAATTGTTAT
The DNA here is from genome assembly GCA_031763485.1 of Osmoderma eremita. NCBI lineage: Eukaryota > Metazoa > Arthropoda > Insecta > Coleoptera > Scarabaeidae > Osmoderma > Osmoderma eremita. The sequence continues at coordinate 148,760 of JARFOC010000171.1, forward strand.
TTATCCCCGGCGGTCCCGAATAAAACGTCCAGCTTCGCCCTATACGTTTTACACGAATCAAGTCAACTCTACAGCGCCATACCCATAAGCGATTTCGGATCGGAAATTCATATTGTAGCCTACGTGTTTTATTAATATTAAAACCTGCAGTGCCCACGGACAAAACTAATATATCTAAATCAATCCGGTCGTGAAATATGTATGCATCGGGTAGTAATAACTAAAATTAGGGATTACATTACTGGTGCTGCATTTTACGGTTCGGAAATACCTACGTATTACTAGTTACCGTCTGTATGTTTATACGTGACACGCATGAATTGCTGCGGTTTTAATGTCGATTTATATAACTGCTGGTAATGTGTGGGGTACGTACAATAATGGATTTTTTTAATGATCGGAAAATATTTTTATTTCTCCAGTTCATGTTCCGACGCTGTGATAATCTTTGCTCTGGGCTATACCATATGCAAGATAGCCCCATGGTCAACCTGTGTTAGAAGATTATTATAGATTATAGACGGAAATCATAAAATTGACGAGCAACACTACTCTGATGCGAATATGAATGGCGACAAATTCACATTTGATTCGACAAACTGTTCCATTGTAAGCAAACCGTCTGATTGGCCAATAAAAACACGATAAAAATATGAGTAGCAATATTCGATTCGTGGTCGAGAGACGATTCTCCGTCGAAATGTGTTTCTTTGAAGGTGCAGATAATCGTAAAATTTAATTCGTTGGCGAACTTTATTATTTAATTCGCTCATAAATAAAATTCCATTCCTGAACCAAATTTTATTTTTCCAGAATTTAAAATATAATTCCACTCAGGAATTTATCAAGAACGAACTGTTCCGGAATTTTATTTACTAGACTATTTTATTATGCTTTTATTCCTCAGATAAGATATCTCTTAAAAAGGTACACTAGCGACACCTAATTGTACGACCTAACGCTCAACGTAGAACCTACATGCGTAGCATGGATAGTAGACAGCTTATTGCATTCATTGGCTGCCACGCACTGTGTAAACACGAATGTGCGGTGTTTCTGTATATTTTCAAAATGCCTTAGGTGCATTTATAAATGTGCAAAAAGGATCCATTATTTGACGTATTTGAGTAGGAAAAAAATTGTTTGGTGTTTGAAGTATTTCGAATAAAATAATACGGTAGTCTTATTAAATTGTTTTGAAAGGTAATTTCATTACTGTTTACGGTGAACCTTTTTTGTGGTTGAACTAGGATCACATCTAAACCAAAAGCATGTTTATTACACAATAAATAACAATATCAAAGGTTTAGTACTGTTTTTTATTTAAAAGATAATATGACGAAATAATTATAAGTACACACTCATGCTGAAATGATAATGCTTATCAATGAATGAATGTGCGGTTTCTGTGTCTATTTTAAAAACGCTGCAGCTGCATTCATCAATATAAAAGCCGATTGCATCTATTTATTGTGGTCTTTGCGTAGACATAGACAGGTAGGCAAAAATACCATATTCTGTATTTCTGGAATTTTTATTTATGCGAATATAACACAGGCTAATTGATAAGTATTGATAGATAAGCAATCCAGATAAATGTCGAAAATATTCTTTCTCGAATGATGAGTCATAATAGACACTGCCGTATGTAAAAGCAAGCAGACACCACAATAATATTCAGTTCTTTATACAGCATTAGGAACAGTTAAATACGTGCTGCACAATATGATGTCAACAGAAGCCACGGTGCGCGCAATAACAATGTTGGAAAACGGATGGAGTCTGCGTGCTGTAGCGCGTGAATTTGGTGTTAGTTCCAATACAATTTTTTGCTTAAAAAGAAAATGGCAAATATCACATTCAGTTGCAAATGAACCAAAAACTTCAAAACAAAGAATATCCACTGCTTATCAAGATACCATGTTAAGGCAACTTTATGCAGAGCATCCATTCACAAGTTACAAGGAAGCCATTGCCGCTACCACTTTTCCCGGTTCAGTAACGACGGCAAGAAAGGGGTTGGGGGCAAGTGGTCTCAAAAGCCATCGTGCTGCTATTAGAACGGAACTTTCCGAGCGCAATCGCCAAGACAGAATAAATTTCGCACTGTACTATCACTATATGCCCATAGATTTTTGGAAAACGATAATCTTCAGCGACGAGTCGACGTGTCAAAGCACCCCAAACACCCATACGCGCCTAGTTACCCGTCCCCGTAACTCTAAGTTTGCACCACAATGTTCATCCGAAAAATAGAACTGGACGGCTTTCTGTAGCAGTGTGGGGTTGGATGTCATACGCAGGACCTGGTACTATTTGGGATATTAATGGACACT
>JARFOC010000171.1:164699-194948 GCA_031763485.1 Osmoderma eremita
ATATATATATATATATATATATATATTTCTTTTAAATTTCATTATGTTTTTTAAAACTGTCTTGTGTTTTTTTTAATTACGTTGGCTTTGTAGCAACTCTAATTATCAATATGATATGTGCCAACGACTTTTATGTTTTTATGGAGCAATTTAATATGCCAATCTTGCAGGGTAAATATACCATGTACATAAATGTATGGTTATGGATAGTATATATTTTTATTAGCCAGGTTTTAGTGTTTCACTTAGCAGCCTCTGTCTGTGCTGCACTATACATCGTAAAGCACATTGGCTATTATTCTCTTTTGCTGAGGATAATTCTAGTTTATAGACGGGAGAGGGCAGCAATCAAAAATAAAGGAAAATAAGTCGAGCATATTTATTTTCGTAGTTTTATAAGTTTTTGGTTTTTGTAGAACCACAGCTGCATTATGCCATAATATAATGGATAAGCGTCCAAAGTATTGATTATTAACTTGTGAATAATAATAAAATGTTATTGATTCGAAATGTTTACCATTTATCTTTGGACCTAATCGTGTAAAGGAAAATTTTATACTCTCTAAACGGCTCAATAACTCACAAAATTTTAGAGCAGATGAGATGTTCTGATTAAGTATTTTATGAAGTTCTTGATCCAATATACTCGAAGAATCAGGGGATTATACAGTAAAAGGTTCGCCTTTTAACGAATATTCCAACAGCCAAAAAAAACGAGATCTAAGAACCCGATGTCCACCTTGTATTACTACTATTACTACACTACATAGTGGTCTTAAAAGACCACTACACTAACATTCTATCTATTCTGGCGTTACGAAAACTAGCATGTATACTTTCTTATTCATGATCCAGAGATCGTGGAGTATACCCATTGCCAAGAGGCTGCACAATTTTTATCAAAATGGCTCAAAATGTTCATTGAGCTTTAGCGTGTTCGCTTTTATAGTTTCACGGGAGTAATGATTTCACTTTATTCAATGTATCCGAAGTCTAATATTTAATTTCGATATTCTAAACTCAATCTAAACCAACAATTTAGCAGTTCTATAACTATGGATGTATTACGCTTTACTGTATTGGGGCTGCTTGCCAAATACGGAACAGCGATTGTGCGATTGTGGTTTGCATGCATTAGAATATCCTTTCCATTTGCCACATTTACTTCATTTACATGCATATGCATATGTCTGTAATTCCAATAGCTCGTGCTTAACTTCCCGAACACAGAAACTGCATGTCCGTACGTATCTATACGGGCGACCCACTGCAGTTGACCCAGTCGTCTCATTACGGCCAAAGGATTACGTGTGACTAGTATATTCGACCGCAAATATCGATTATTTAACCGAGCTTGGCGATATGTACCGATGCCAGTCGTACACATAAACGCCGGCGCTAATTAACTAAAGCGAAATTATTGCAATCTAATCCAGTGATAAATTCGATGAACCTATTTACTCACGTGCGTACCAGCACCCTGCTGATGCAGGAGTGCCGGTGTATCCGCCCGACTGCCTATTATTGGAAGGAGAATTTACCTGTTTTGTTATGGTATACATATATATCCCTTTAGAGCATATGTATATACCTTTAGACACGCCGTGTGCTACCCTCCACATAGAGCAAAGTGAAGCCAACATCAGGGCAGCCCGTGACGTCACAGTGTAGTAGTAGTAGAAGTAGTAAAACGTACGACGAACATATACATCCGTAATAAAAAGTAATGAATTACAATGTTGCTATACGTATTGATGCGCATGCAAAGATCAGTGGCGAGGTGATATTGGTGGTGAAGAATTCTGATCATAGAACATAAAATATTGATTGGATAATCAATCTATTAGATAAATTTCTAACAAAAAGTCCTCTAAAGATCGAACTAGCAAAATGGAATGTATCAAGTCTTCATAAATGGTTGAAATGAAATTTGTATTTTCAAAATAATTGTGAGCAGGCTCCCCTTCATGTTGGAAATAAATGCCCAAGTAGCCAACTAGCGGTGTTTTCTATAAAACCTGGTGCTAATAATAACATAGCGTTCCTCGGTCAATGTGCAATCATAAAAAAATATGACCAATTACACTAATCAACAAAATTTTAGATTTATTTTATCCCACGAGGTAAAGTGGGTGAATTTTTTACACTTATTTCATATCTGTTTTCAGAATTTTTCTATCAGGCAGGGTTTCAGAGTGAGGAGGCGATGAAATTTTGGTAAACATCTCTCTTCAGCGTCCCGCAATAGTCTGCCAACATAGCAGGGCTCCATTTGCCTTGGTATCATCAGCACTTTCATCGTCGCTTAGTGTCATGTTTTGTTGAGGTTTAGGCAGAGGTAATTCCGGACTATGAAGTACTGGTCTCACTGCAGATGGAATATTAGGATATTTTACAGTATGCTTTTATTTAGAAGTCATAACCACTTATTAGACAAAAATAGCAATCAGTAATACGATCTGATGGTTCCCTCCAAATCATAGGAATAGCAAAAGGCATATGTCGTTTAGACCACGCTGTAGGAAGTCCGACACACGTAACACAGCAAATATGGGGAGCACAGCTTTTGTCTTCATCACCTACTTTACGCTTGAAATACTGCTCATAGCACTTTTTAAGGTCAGGTGTGAAAGACCGTTTTTTTATATTTAAATATCAATTCGCCGCAAATGTAGCAAAAAGAGTTCGGATGGTTTACACATTTCCTTGGCATTTTGAAAGGTGATCAAATGTTAGCGGTTTCACTACAATAGCTTGAACGCATCACAACGCAACACTCTTTAAAACGTTAACAATATCAGACTATACTTTCATTCACCGAGCTCTGGCCGACCACGGAAATAACAAGAGATGTTATCTAGGAATGGGAAATGCAGGTTTTAACACGTCAAGACATGTTCAAACATTAACCATTGCATGCTGCTTAATCAATTACAAGCTCTAGCCGACAACTGAAATAACGTCAAGACATGTCCTCTTATACCACATATATGCATACGTATTTTAGGTGGATAAGGGAATATCCTGGAACACAAAAACTAATGGTGATGGAGAAATTCTGAAAACATAACTGATTTCAGCATGCAAAAGTATATGGGAATCAAGCATTTTTGTGCTTGGGACATAAATCTTGTTAACCAGTGTTATCTGTGAACCCATTAAACCAAATCAAACATTCAAACTAAAGCGATTTTGGGGATTGGGTGGATCCACTCTCCAATGTTCATTTCTTTTGTTGCACATATCTGAATTAGAAAAATTAGTCTGATCATAGAATGACTTTAATATTATCCGGATGCGCATTACAGAAGTTCACCAACCAATTACCGAAAGTTATTCCTCTGTCATCGTCTCCTAGTAACAGAGTATGCACTCTTCATTTTCAACTATACTTCTCTTTACATTCAGTTCTCGTTTACTCTCTCTCCCTCTCATAGTCTTCTCGGGATATATTTCAAAATGAGCGCTTTGAAGTATAGTATTTTGAGCGCAAAAAAAAACAATAAGTAGGTCAATGGTTGCGGCTAGTTGTAGGTCCTCCTGTGCACCAATCTTCCAACAGGAACAGATATTGCCGCCTTGTATGAGAATGGTCCAAGATATAGCACTATCAAAGTCTTTATTAAAATACCTTCCAATATAAAAGAAATAAAACCACTAACGTCCTCTTAAAACTGAGATCTTCCTTACTAGAACGATGTTATAACTCGTTTAACGAATTCATAATATCCCATCGGACTATTTACTATTATATGATTATGTAAAATTTGTTATTCTTGTATTTATTATACAATTGACGAAACCTACATCTTATGGGTCCTGGATCTTTGGCAAATAAGCTATTCTTATTCTAAATGAGTAAATGACATTTTGAAAGGCAATAATCCACTAAATTATCGACACTAATAAATTACTTTAAAGTTGTAAACAATTATCAATTGCTTTCTTAATCACGAGTACCCTTGGGCATATTTTCATGTTTTTGATTTGATCAGATTAGGATCCCCACGAAACCTCTGCACCACTGGTTTTGGATGAATCTGAAGATTTATCGTCAAAGAAGCTATTTATTTGACAGTTACTAGGAAATTCTATATGTAATCATTTATTCCGCAATATTCTTTGCCTCATTTGCAGATGATTTTGACAATTACTAGAAAGTAAGTTATTTGCATATTTTTAGGTTTAGAGTAATAATATATTATCTGATAATTTTTGTTCAGAATATTATTTTCATTCATTGACAGGATATATTTGTATATTTGTACGCTATGCAGTTTTCTTATCTATGACTTTTTAAGCTTTACATGACTTTATAAAGAAAATTATTGAAAATGATTTAAATTTCTTTTTGTCTATAGTTCTGTTCCGTTGACAACTAATTAGGATTTTTAGGATACTAAATTACATATACTATTTTTTATGCCGACGTTATATAAGGTACAATTAAATAAAATTATACAAATTCATTTTTAGTCTATTCTTTATTAATCTGTTTTCACATTAAATCCCTTCATCCTAAACATCGAGTTTCTTTGGATGTTGTTATTGTTCCTTGCTTATTTTTCAGTTTTTCTATTCCCGCTTTATTACTTGACTAATAAATGAATAACAAACATTTTATTTATAAACGTAACGATGTTTATAAATAAGATGTTTGTTAATCATTTCTCATCGTCCTAAAATAACGATTTTAGGACGATGAGAAATGTCTCTGTTTTATATACATATACAAAGCAATATTATTCAACTATGTACCGTGTTACGAGGTAATAAAAAAAAGCAACGCGCATCATATTTACAATGCGTCCGTTCACAAATTGCCCCTATTTAGGCTACCTCATTTCCTAAATTGCGCCAAACTCCATAAACGGGTTACACGAGCTACCCGATAGATAGGCGCTGTGTCAGTGCGCTTGTGTGTTACCTCGTTCACATACGGGCTGACTAACATACACCGAGAGAGAGAGAGAGAGAGAGAGAGAGAGAGAGAGAGAAACGCAACCAAACGTTTCGGTAGGAGAAACCTCACATTAAACATCAATTAGTATTCACTTCGGATATCTACCGTTCACAAAATCCAATTAGAGTAGTTTTCGGTGGTAACATCTGAACTAAATTACGTAGGTAGGTATATTATAGCACACACACATGAACACACAAATACAGGGTCCGTCTTAAAATCACCGACAAACTTTTAGGGATGGTAGAGAATAATATAGTGAAAATTTTCTCTTAGCGCACATTTTTTCTTCCAGAAACATCTTACATTGGAATTAAATGGTGTTAAAAACCCTTTTATATTTACGCTAATACAAATACACATGTTATAATAAGGTTGTGATACGCTAGTCATACGCTAGTTGTAGTTTTGTCAAACTTTCCTAAACTTTGAAAAAGTAGTTATGTGTGACGTCACCAACGTTAAGTGTTCGTAACTCGCATTTTACCCTGAAGTATTAGTTTTACGTGTTATCATTTTGAGGTGCTTCCGGTTGAAAAAGTATGCCAGTCGTCAATTGATCCCTTCCTCACACGCCACTCGATTTTATCATGGAAAAACGAAATTCAAAAGCGAAAAACCCCTATAATTTTGCATATTTAGAAAACTACATTTTGTTCGCATGTGTTTGTAATACTTTCGGTTTTCTCATTTTATATACCTTCTTTTAATATTCATTTACATCAATTAATATAAGTAAGTGTCGGTAACTATAGTTCGTTTTTTAATACGAATTAAAAAAATTGAAAAGACACCAGAAAATTGTTGCTGCTAAGTGTTTGGAGGGAGATTTAAAAAAATATATAGGAAAATTAATCACATGTGAATTCATTAAATAATATATAATCATATTGTTTGTTTATTTGTTTCAAAGAAAATTGATCAAGTGCAGAAATTATATACATATTTCTTAGAGAAAATCTGTTCCTTAATCACATACTCAACACATTGTTTCCATTTGGAAAGAGTAAAATTTACAAATTTAAGTTGAAAATACCCCTTACTACCTTGTTGAGTAAAGAACTATGTACACGTATTTCGGCAATTAAGTTGTCATCCTCAGCAGAAAACCACAAAGGAAATTAATGTAAAACGTAGCACCCCGAGAGCAATCTAACTCTTAAAACGCCACTATTAACACTCAGATTAATTCAGACATTAATTTCCATTGCGGTTTTCTGCTGAGGATGGCAACTTAGCTGCCGAAATACGTATACAGAGTTCTTTACTCAACAAGGTGGTAAGGAGTATTTTTAACTTAAATTTATTTTAAGCCACCGTATCCTATACCTACATAATCTTTACAACATTAACAAATGCAATAAAAATTCAGCCAATTTAAAAGTTTGGTTTTTTGTTGCTGCTTCGCCTTTAATTTAACCGTACACTATATGAATCGGATTTAACGCCCAATGATAAGGAGGAAACGCAATGCAATTTTATCGTGACTCTTAGCCATTTCGTCTGTTGCATAAAAATTATCCTTATTTATCTTAATTAAATGAAAGAGCCATATTATTACCATAAGTAATATTTTTGGATTGTAACCAAACCCTCTTATATCTTTTTTGACGATGTGGTAGGTATTTTTTCTACTTTACGGCAATGGTATAGGACAAGCAGGATAAAGATCGATGCACGTCATAGATTGTAAATAACGTCTTATATGGCCTGGCTGCCAAAACACATTTCGAATGACTTCTCATTGAATAAATAGATATTAGGTTATGTTGTTTATAGTGGATGTTTTCTATTGTATTTATTAAAATAGCAGTATTCCTCTGAAATATTCCTAAGAGGTTATGAAAGAGACGAGAGATATATTGAACATAGTAAAACGGCTTGATCTGTATGTTACTAAAGGTTCGCGATTTTAGAGTTAATAATGATTGAACTTAGTTAAAGAATGTATAATATTTTGCTCCGTAATGTAACTCACACACCCTACTGTATTTGCACAGAGTAAAATCTTTTCGGGGAATAGCAAACATCCATTTCGCAAGAAAGTCGGCATCACTTCGAAAATGTAATGTGTGCACTTTCGGACCATTTTAATAATTACTGCAACAACCAGGGACACGACAATGACACAACACGTACCAGATAAGATAATACAAAAGGTAGCACTTGAAAGCACTAATAATTGAAATTAAACTGGACAAACACGTTCAAGCGAATCGGTCTAACCTTATACTTCACCGGCTTGTTTATCACTGCGCGTTGACCTAGCATTGTTGACGTAACAGAGACGTGAGGTTGCAGAGGACTGGGGCCTTCTACTATCGATGATAACACTGGTCAACAAAATTTCAGATTCACTTTGTCCCACGAGGTAAAGTGGGTACACTTGGTAGTACTTTTTTCACTTATTTCATATCTGTTTTCAGAATTTCTCTTTCAGACAGGATTTCAGAGTGACAAACCAATGAAATTTTGTGAAAGTATATATTATAATAGTGTATAAATCGTGAGAAAATGACGTACAAAATGATATATTTACTTTGAAAATGTACTGACATATGACTTTCGGCTGTACTTTGCTTCAGCGTCCAGCAATAGTCTGCCAACATAGCAGGGCTCTATTTGCCTTGGTATCATCAGCACTTTCATCGTCGCTTAGTGTGATGTCTTGTGGAGGTTTAGGCAAAGGTAATTCCGGACTGTGAGGTACTGGTCTCAATGCAGATGGAATATTAGGATATTTTACAGTCTGTTTGGATTTAGAAGCCATACCACTTACATTTGTTAGACCGAAATAGCAATCGGTAATATGATCTGATGGTTCGTTCCAAATCATAGGAATACCAAAAAGCATATGTCGTTTACCTTTTGCCCACGCTGTAAGAAGTCTGACACACGTAACACAGCAAATATGGGGAGCCCAGCATTGGTCTTCATCACCTACTTTATTCTTGAAATACTGCTCATGGCACTTTCTATGGTGAGGAGTGAAAGACCGTTTTTGATATTTAAATGCCAATTCGCCGCAAATGTAGCAAAAAGAGTTCGGGTGGTTTACATATTTCCTCGTCATTTTTACAGGTGATCAAATGTTCGCGGTTTTACTACAATAGCTTGAACGCATTACAACGCAACACTTTTTAAATCGTTAACAACGTAAGCGTATATATCCATTCATCGAGCTCTAGCTGACAACTGAAATAACAAGAGATGCTATCTAGGAATGGGAAATGCATGTCTTAAAACGTCAAGATATGTTCAAACATTAACCATTGCATGCTGTTTGACCAGTTCCGACCTCTAGCCGACAACTGAAATAACGTCAAGACATTTTCTCTTATACAACATATCCATGCATGCATATTTTAGGTGCATAACCGAATATCCTGGAACATAAAGACTAAGAGTGATGGAGAAATTCTGAAAACACAATTGATTTCAGCAGGCAAAAGTATATGGGAATCAGGCATGTTTGTGCTTGGGACAAAAATCTTGTTAACCATTGTAATAGTATAATACGTTGCATTACATTGCAATCCATAACAATATTTTTGAACAAACCTGTTAATAAATGGGTTGTGCCATCTTGTTAATACATTTACGTTCTTGTTAACATAAATAAATGGGATTAAACAAAATACTTTTACTAAGGAAAACATTTTTTGAAGAAAAGGTCTTCATTTAATTATTCCCTGCCATTCCTAGAAGTTTGTCGGTGATATTTAGACCGACCCTGTATAGGACCATCCGCCGATTTTTTTTTAATAAACTTGGGTATTTCTATCGAGAAAGAAAAAGCATTTACCAAATTGCCTCTTGGAAATAACACCCGGTCGTTGGGAATATATAGATAGTGTGCCAAGAAAGACTTAAAGACCTAAAATTTAAATTTAAAATTAAAGTCTCATTATATACCTTTCTCGGCACTTACACAACAATCTACCTACGCCACGCCACGCCGGCAAAAAATTATAGGTAGATAGCAGCAGCTTCGTAAGCTCCTCTTCGTCTCCGGGGAGGCTTATTTAATTGGAATGGGGCGAATATCGTTCCTCTGCTACGTTCGTTTCGAATTAATAGCGGCCCTAATTGATTTTTGCATTGCTAATCGGATCGATACCAACACCGAGGACGATAAAGGAGACCTATCGAACGGGACGAGAAGTCCTTTTTAATTACGGCAATTGTATCGGGCGAGACCCCTAATTTAGTAGTTGATTGATGCCGTATTGATCCACTAATTTTCGGAATGGGAAATAGCAGCTAGTCATTACGCGATATGATGGTCTGCTGGATGGATATTTTTATGATGGGTAGTAGATGCTTATGCAATGATGTAAATTGATAAAAGAGTAGGTTATACAAGCAACATGTTCTATTCTATATCCTCTCGGCTTCTGGAAAATTTTAAGTTAGGGACACTGCACATTACCCTCATACCCACATTATGGGCAAAAAAATAAAAAATAAAAAAGAGTAAAGAAAGACAAACAAAGAATTAAATTATAGCACAAAAGAAATTAGTCTGGGATCGGAAATGTAAGAAAATTAAGGTTGGGAATAAATGTAGTAAATCATGGAAATTCATTAACACAGTTTTTAAGTTAATTTAGCACTTATATCAATTAATAAATGGGTGAAACACTAGGAAGGCTTATTAAATAATAATAATAAAATTTATTAACCCAACAAAAAATATTCCAATTACAGGTTATTATATAAATAAATTATAAATTAAATGAAAGGTCCACTACAATTATCAATATTCAAAAAGAAGAATCTATAACAAATAAGTAACAATGTGCTATAACATAATGGCTAAATTCATAAAGTTTAATGAAGCTTATATTGACCAAACAAAAAATATTCTAAGGCTAGATAAGCAAATACTAACTCATAGTAAGCAATCCTTAGCTGTTTCATGAAACTTTATAATTATTGTTATATACGAGGTGTGTAAATTAAGTAATGAGCCTGATATTTTCAAATATCTTTATTTGAATATAATTACAATTGAACGTTGTCTCCCTCAAAATAACTCCCTTGGGAAGCTACACAGCGTTGGAGACTGTTCTTCCATTCCTCATAGCAGTGCTGGAACTCGGATATTGGAATCGCCTTTAGCTGGTCGGTTACAGCCGTTTGAATGTTTTCCAGTGTCCCAAAATGATGTCCCTTCAGATGAATTTTCAATCTTGGGACGAGGAAAAAGTCACAGGGACTCAACTCAGGTGAATAAGGAGGCTGAGGAGCCACAGAAATATATTTACTGGCCAAAAAACCGTTTATGGAAATTGCTGTGTGACAAAGCGCAATGTCATGAGGCAGGATCCAATTGTATTTGATGTTTGGTCTCACACGCATGACCCTTCGGAGTCTATCGATAACCTCTCGGTAAAAATGTTGATTAACTATCTGACCTTGAGACACGAACTATTTGTGAACGATTTCCTAGCTGTCAAAGAAACATATCAGTATGCTCTTGATCTTTGGTTTGCTCATTGTTGTTTTCTTGGGCTTTGGAGAGCCTGAAGTATGCCATGCCATGCTCTGGCGCTTTGTTTCCGGGTCATACTCGAACACCCAACTCTGATCACCAGTAATGACACGTTCTAAAAAATTTTCATTATTTTCAATCGACTCCAATAAGTCCAAGCACCTTTCTCTCCTGATGTTGTTTTGTTCCTGCGAAAGGCCATTTTCGAGCATATCTTTCTCATTCCTAATTCATTGGTCAAAACTTAATGAACGCTGGTGTGACACAGATTTAACTGTTCCCCGATCATTCTGACCGTCAACCGACGATCTGAACGCACAAGATCGCGGATTTTGTCGACATTGCCATCTGTTCTTGCAGTTCAAGGCCTTTGCTGCGTGGCTCATATCCCATCGACTCTCTTCCTTCTGAAAATGCCTTAGACCACCGAAAAACCTTGGCATTGACAAAACACTGTCTCCGTAAGCCTGCTTAGGTTTTGCAAAAGTTTCTGTTGCACTTTGCCCAAGTCTGAAGCAAAAGCTGGTAGCACACCGTTGCTCTAAATGAATGCCTTTCATTTGTAGAACGCGCTACGAAAGCCGGGTTCACGGAAAACACGACAACGGATAACCGAATGACTTGATCGAGATCAAACTTGCACTGAACGCGTATTACAATGTCCACTTGTCGCCCCTCCATGTCCCGTGCTTCCCGTGTTACCATATCAAACGCTACCTTGTCAGTCTCATTACTTAATTTACACACCTCGTATGTCTAAGACATAATCAACCTGATCATACGTCTAACATAAATTATAAGCAAGAAAATTCATTAAATAATTCGTGTGGGGCGCAGTGTAAACAAATGCGATGAAATTGCTGGAGTCGAAACGAGGCATATAAAAATTTGATTCATCTAAAAAATCTGCATTATCAATTTTACTAGGAATAATTTTATATAAGTGACACAATGCAATCATTTTTCTATGATCTTGAAGAGACGTAAAATTAAATTCTTGCAGAAGCGTTGAGTAGGACATATTGTACTGCGGATATTAAAACAAATCTATTGCCCGCATCTACGCAATTGACTCGTTTCTGTCAAATTTACGAATTTTAGATCCGGTGATAAATAGAAGTGCGCTAAATTTCCTATATTACGGTATACCTTTCATATAATCATTAAAATATACCGAATAGCAAGAAACTGCAGTAAAGATGCGAATCCACGATGAAACTTTCTGATGAGTTGTTTGTGTCACGACACAAAGAACTCAACAGTCATTGTGGAAACAGTCGTCACCGTGTAAGCACGATACGTGATTTAACTCATGTGAAATTGTTTACTTACCTACAACAACTGAGTTATTTAATATTTCATGAAACATTTTTGACGTTTAAACTAAAATAGTGGGTACTAAACTGGTACATATTTGCATATAATGTATTTATTCGAGAAAAATAATACTAATGTTTTCATTATTCGAAATTATTATCATCATTATTTAAAATACAGGTGTATTTTATGTGTATGTAGGTATATTTTGTTGAAAAAGGTATATATGGATACATGATTAACTGTTTTATTCTATCTATTCTATCGAGGCATCTAGCAAGATTGTCTGAAAAATACCGATTTTCATCAATATTTATTACCACTTATATGTCTGAATTTAACGCTATGTCTGACATTATAGAAAAGTTGCACGAGAAGTTATCATATATCAATCAAGTGCAATAAAATATTATTATTTTCTCTCTTTTTAATGCAATCGGACAAATCTACGAATTCCTTTTCGTTGTCTTAAAATAATTAATGAACAAGCCGCAAATTTTTCTATTTTGCATTTTTGATATCATTTCTAGCATGAACATAATATACCCAACACTACAGAAGCGGTGATATTTATATCTTGAAAATAACTCATGAAATAAATATTCCGGTGGATGTGGAAACACCAAAATATGGTCGCAGAGTTTCAAGACATAAAAGTTTCATGTGGCATGAAATTTCTTCAATAATGACACATATTTTGCTCTACAGTGGAAACGCAGCTGACTTAATTAAGCCATGAGTTACAAAAATCAGAACTTTTTTGTGCTATCGTGTATTCGCACCTTAAATGTGAAGAGTAAGTCATATATTCGGCTTATGTTATATCATTTTCCTAGAACTACTCTTATCACTGGTACGACTTTACAATCCTATAAATACGATTCATATTATACAGTAATGTCGCCCATTGGATTAACGTCCAAATGACACAGAAATAAACTAGGACACGAATTTGTAAGGATTAAAGTAATCCGCAGTTCAAATCTGAAAATTTCGCTTACGCAAAGCATGCACATTTATTTCAATCGCTACTATAGTCATTTTTTCTGCAGGGAAATTACACTTCAAATATGGAAACTTCCAACCGATATAGAACCATTAATGTCAAGACACATATAACATACTTGTTCGCAATACGTTAGAGCTCGCTTTGACCTGAGATACTCACCATACCTCGTAAATCCTTCACAGTGCTCCTTATCCATTGGCATCTATATACGGGTTTAGTTTTACTGCCATCCTATCTCTTTTAATGGCATTCTTGGAAAGATTATGATAAACAGATAGCAAATCTTCAAAATAAATCTTCTATTTATTAGAAGCAAAAAGACCTTGATTTGTTTTACGTTCTTCTAATACGCGGTTTATTTATTTGGGTACAAGGGCATATACAAGGGCAATAAATTCAGTGGTTATGTATACAGAGTGAATTCTTACCAGCTGCGGATTGGTTCAGTAAAGGTTAGAAGAAACGGCTAGATGTTTCAGTTTCTTAGAGCAGAATACACATGAACTGAACTGAAACAGAAATGCATTTTAACCGGTTATCCGGTTAAAATGCACAGCCCTTGTAGTTGTCTACATACATACTGTTTTTGACATAACCTTGTTTTAGGTAAATATGGACATGTGTTGTTTCTGCATACAGCGCTTCAATTACCATATCTTAAGTTTTGAAATTGTACTAATTATGTGAGGTGCTGCATAATTGGAACTGTTATGGTCTTTTGGGCAAAAAGCAAAGTATTTAATTTAATAAGGAAAATAAATATTCATTTTTCCTGCTTATTTAACTATTTTAAGAATCAATATGGAAAGCCATCGCATAATTTACAAATTCCAAAATTTCATTTCCGCGAACAAAAATAATCCAGAAAACTGGTAGCAGTCTTCAGATCCGATATTAAAAAGAAGAAACAGAACGGAGGGATATCGTATTCTTACCTGAATAGCGGAATAACCAGCGAAAGAAAGAACCAAGGCGAAGGAGAACCGAAAAAGATGTTATTGTTTTTCTTTCGCGGAAATACATTCTCATAGGTATAGGAATCGAACATTTCGGGCTTGTAACTTTTGCGCCGGCCGTCTTCGCCAGGTAGGATTCGGCCGATTCCCGCAGAGCATTTGAATAATACAGAAATTTCATTTCCGCCGCGCGCGAAGCAGATGCGGCCTGAATGAGGCGATCCTTTATAACTTCTGAATTTAGATTAATACAGTTCCGTGGGGGAATGGGAGGCATTCTCGCGAGGAGCGTTGGCTGCTTTATTTTACCGCTTGCCGGCATCGCAGAACGGAGAAAGTATTGCCTTAAACCGCCACTATCGCAAAGTCTGAACTCTCGAGAATTTCCCGATGGTTCTATTTTTTATCGGACAACTTCGTTGCTAAACGAAATTCCCGGTCGTATCTCGATAGGTGTACTGTGAAAATTTGCGCCCATTCTACGAGTGTGAGATGATGGAAAAGCTTTCAGGAAGATTACACCGTTCTCCTGTTAAACGTTGATGGCGTTGGTGTAGCAAAATGTTGTGCCGTCGAATCCAGTACACATTTCTGAAACAGAAAAGAAAAAGTAGTTGCTGGGAACAAATGAAAAAGGGAACAAACTTTAAGTAACTACACCCAAAATAAAGGATATTTTTGACGAGGTGAAACTACACCACATTCACAAAGAATAATAATCGAATATTTATTCGAATATTTAATCGAATCATTTAAACAGTAGCTGAGGAACACTCCACATCGCATAAATATATACAAACTGCATACGAATTCCTTAGCAGTAATGTTAAGCAGGCTTAGTGTTACTCATTTACTATGACTACAGTCATCTAAATTTTACTACCATGTCTTCTTTGATTCTTTGTAAATATCGTATACTTCTTCATGTGTTCATCTTATATATCCTTCCTTTGTTATACTCACTTTCTTCGTTGCTACGGCTTCTTCAATGAGATTCCATTTTCAGCATTTCGCAGTTGGCGTATATATATTTAACACGTTCGCTGCCGACATTTTCGGTTTGATTTATTACATTCGAGCCGCGTAGTTTTCCATAATAGGAAGAAAATGTAACACTACAGGCCACGGTGCGCGAAGGTAGACATGTCTATATAGTAATAGCTCGTTTGTTCAGTTTTTCAAAATTTCTATTTGTAAAGGAGAAATTTTGAAAAAACTGTCTCGGTCACATAGACCGTCACATAGAAAGTGAATATAGCTTTCCGCCGACACGATCACTTTCTCGGTCAACGCCCATGAACAACTGATATGTTGCGCAAGCGTATTTCTAATTAGTTTGTTTTCCATCTGTTCTATCGTGTGCAATCATGTCAAGAGAAAACAAAAGAGCGCTAACAGATAAGGAACTATATGAAATTCTCTATGCATCATCTGACATAGAAGGTAAACTTATTATTTTCGCATTATTTTTATTGTCATAATAATGACATTTTCTAACTTCAAAATATAGATGAATGTGATGGGGAGCTGCTCGGGGAGTTAGCAGACCCTAATAGTACGGATGATGGGAACTACACAAGTGATGAAGCAAATAATAGTGGCGTTTTAGAAGATCGGGTATGTGACAATGAAACTGCGCAATCGCAAGAATGTGAAAATAATGATGCTGAAACATATTCAGATTCTGATTATGAAGAAAATGAACAAGCTACTGTAGGCACAATTATTGAGAAATGTCAGTGGAATACACCAAGAGGTAAGCAGCCCGTGCTTATGTAATTCACGAAAAATTCCGGAGTCGACAAACATTTATGTGAACTCTAGTATGGTGAAGAGCCTCTAAGCTTTTACTCTGCATTGATTGATGATAGTATTTTTGAATACATTGCCCAAGAAACTATTTTATATTCCACGCAAACCCTTGTTGCTGGTAACGATACTGCTCCTCATTCTAGACAACACGACTGGCATCCTACAGATATTTATGAGATAAAGCGGCTTTTTGGATTACATGGGAATCGTTCGTTTGCCAAAACTTTCAGACTATTGGAGTAAAGAACCAATGTTCAAGAACGGGTTCGCTTCTGCGACAATGAGTCGAAATAGATTTGAATTGCTTTTGAGGATGGTTCACTTTGCTGATAATGAGGGAAATAGAAGTGATGATAGGCTTCATAAAATTCAAATATTGATCAATAAAGTGGTTCACAACTTTCAAGCGGCCTTAATACCTGGCGAAACTATTTGCATTGACGAATCATTGATACCATTTCGTGGTAGAGTGATACTACGTCAATACATAAAAAAATCCGGGACAAAAGTACTGCGTAAAAATTTTCAAGCTTTGCTGTAATGGAGACTATACTTATCATTTACAAATTTATGCTTGAAAAAATTTAGACCTACATAAAACGACACCGGCGAGTGTAGTGTTGAAACTAAGCGAACCTTTACATGACTGCGGAAGGAATATGATTACCGATAATTGGTACACATAAATAGGCAAACACATCTCATTGGAACATTGAGAAAAAGCCGAAAAGGTAATCCAGAGAAAGCTTAAAGTTGGAGAACACATTGCACGAGAAAAACGAAAGGAAATTACCGTGTTTTCGTGGCGACACAAGAGGTACGTATTAATGCTTTCGACAAAACACTCCGACTCAACAGCCCAAGTGAGAAATCGTCGAGGACAAATTACAGAAAAACCCGAAATGATATTGCCATATAACCGAGGGAAATCTTCTGTCGATCAGTCAGATCAGATGACAGCTTATCAGTCGCCGCTCAGAAAGGGCGTAAAATGATACAGGAAAATATCTTTCGAAATTTTGTTGAATATTGCTGTGGTAAACGCGTGGCTTATGTACAAGGAAGTCAACGAATCCAGCATAAGCATTCTAGATATTCGTAAATCCATTACGTATAAATTATGCAGTGAGCGACCTCCAGTGGCAGTAGCAGAAGAAGAAAATGATACACCCAACCGAAGACGTCGATTGCGTCATGAATTGGGAGAAGTTGAAGTGAGAAAACGAAAAGTGTGTAATAGTTATTATGAGGCTGCAAAGAAATCTCACGGCTGGCGTATAGCTAGAAATTTGAAAAAAATTAGATGGTATTGTAAAGGTTGCGACGGAGAATCTTTTATGTGCCTAAAGTGCTTCAATAAAATACACAGGAATGATTTGAAAAACAATTTATTCTTATTTTCAGAATTGACATTTTTCCATTTTGAATTTACGTTTTCTGATACCTTGAGTTTTATTTTTTTAATATTACATGTTGTTTCTATTTTGCAATAAAGTTTGAGTTTGTTTCAAATTTACTTGTTTTTCAACTTTACTCACAATTTGCCTGCGACGCTGAAAACTGGTATGTCGCAGCTTTTCTTCCAAGCCTACTCGGTCATTTGTACACGATACGTGCATTCCAGACCGGGCCTTAGGCGTAAGGAACGCAAAAAACTGTCTCGGTCACGGGGACCGAGTTGGCGCAATGGTCAAAATAAGGTTCTCGATCATATAGACCGAGTAGGCTTGAATGGAAAGTTTATTCTCCGTCATATAGACCGAGATGGCAGCGAACGTGTTAAGTATGTTTAAATAAAACATAATTGTATCGTTTGTTGAAACAATGAATCTACAATACATAAACGTATCAACGAATAATTAAATAAATTATGTTCGTGCTTAGTTTTATATAGATGTGTAAATACATATGTTATTCATGCACAACTCGTTCTTTTGTATATATCGACCAAATAAACCATGTACGCACGATATACACATGTTCAGAATAACAGCGGAAACATTTGAATACGGATTACATATTCGGTAGCCACAAAACCGCAACACGAAATGAATTATTAAATCGACCACATTATTGTGTTACAGCGGGCTTAATAAAGTATTCAAGATAGTACTGTGAACGAATTTAGGTGTTCCTGTAATTGCCATATATGTATGCAGATTTGTATTACTTATACATACATATGTAAGAGACAATAAGGTAACATTAACTTTCTCAATTCTATTTTTTGTATAGAGTTGTTCGTGGAGAAACAAAATAACCTGAATATTTAAGAATCAACACACAATCGTAAACTGCCATTCTCAGCAGTAACGCTAAACTGTTTTAAGTTCAGCGCCACTGCTATTGCGACTATTACAGCGTTAATATTTCAAAAATGGTATAAATTTACAAAATTTACGAATAAAATTACATCCTGGTTATAAGAGCACGATAATTTTTACAACAAAAAACATTATTATTTGGGCTATTCCATCGTTTGTTGGATTTAAGTGATCCGACGTTTCGGAAATTCTTCTATTGCCGTCTTCAGGGTAGCTCTGAGAAGAGCGCTGTTTCTTGCCAAATTCATTTTTGCGCAGTAGTGTACACTGGTCGTAATGTGCTATTCCCTTTCTTCTTCTTCTGTCTGCCTTGTCGTGGTTGCTGGTCTTCTGCTTAAGCTGTTCCTAATTATTGGTAACCAGACATCTTTGATTTCCAGGCTTGGAGTGCTTATGGCGTTTGGTGTTGTGGCCATATACGCTGCTTCCTTTAATTTCCTCTTGGTGTAATTTCCCTCTTTTGCTAGGATTGTCGCTTTGTCCCAATTAATCCTATGTTGTTCTTCCCAAGCGTGTTGTGCCAAGCGTGATTTTTGCGTTTCCCCCAGTCGGACCAGTTTTTGGTGTTCTCTGATTCTGACTTGCCAGGGTCTGCCTGTTTCTCCGATGTATGCTCTTCCATATTCACACGGTACTTGGTATACACATTCTTTAGTTTTTTGGTTTTCGTTTTCTGGCTTTGTTTTTGTTTGGGTTGCTCTGTTAGTGTTTGTAGTTGTCATAGCCGTTCTGATCTTGTATTTGTTGCCTATTCTCCTGATCTTCTCTGATAGACCCTTTACGTACGGGATTGATGTTGTACATACCTTGTCTTGCAGGTCCTGGTCTTGTTCCTGCTGCGATACCCAATTCTTTCTTGCTTCTGCTAGTGTCTTATTCGTATAACCATTCTGTCTAAGTGTGTGGGTGATGTTGTGGAACTCCTTCTTTCTATCTTGTTCTTCTGAGCAGATGTTCGTGGCTCTATCATATAGGCATCTGGCTACTCCCACTTTCACATTGTTCGGATGGTTGGAGTAAAAAGTGTAGGTATTGTCCTGTGTGCGTAGGCTTTTTGTACACTGTGATCTTCTAATAAGCAGGCTACGGAAAATTCGGTTCGTCAATCAAAAAAAATTATTCGTTCCCATTTGAATCGTTCAGGAATCGAATTTAATTCTATTTAATTAAGAAGCGAACTAAAAGTATTTAAATTGTTCTAGACTAAGCATTCCCAATTACGATTCTTTAGCATTCCCCATTCCCGAACTAAACTGTAGATTAGGGTCGAAATGTGTAATTTTAGAATATGAATTGAGAACATTAAAAAAATTATGAAACAAAATATGTTAGTAATTGTAAAAGTATTACAAAAATCTGAAAATAAAAATTTTGAAAATAATAAGGCAAACAAGAAACTAAAAAATAATCAATTTTTTTTTCAATTTTATTATTACTTTATATTTTTTAATAGTTTTTAATTTATACTGTTTTTATTTTTTATGTTGAAAGAAAAGGTATGTATATGAATAATGAAAAATATCAAAATGAGAAAAGGAGTGAAAAATAGATTATAAAAATAACAAAATAATATAAATAAAGAACAATCTTTTTTTTTCTTGATTTTTTCAGATTATTATTATTATTATATTATTTACTATAGATCGTAAATGATTGACCCCATATTATCGTATGTTATCGTTAACACGACTACAGGACACAATATTTTTTAAGGTTATTATATTGTGCTAGAAGATACGGTCTTGCGACTTGGATTATCCTTTCTTTTCAGATTATGAATAGCGTTTCACATTAGAAACAGGTTCAATTCCAAATGAGGTCGATGCAGCTGTGACGATATTGTTATCAACCCAACTAACAAATAAAATTCTCCCATATCTGGCAAGGTGTGAATCATATTCCTCTTACCGCATCTTTAGTTGCACCTTGGATTTCAATTACCCCGAAAAGTACCGGTCGCTGAGTAACCAACCCACAGCGATCTCGCCGCATTGTATTTGGAATCGCGACATTTTTCCTATGACTTTCTACACCCAGTAATATTTCTTTCCCGGAAGCTCGTTATAACCATTTACAATCACAATTCCTATAAAACATTTGATTTCAACGAGTCACTTTGAAGTCAGAAAAGTTGGAAGCCATAGCATAACGTCTTACTTCTGCCTCCAACAAAGAAAATACTGACTCGTCAAAAAAAACTCGAATATGTTAACTGCTGACGTTTTTATAATTGTCATAATTTCCAGCTGGAAACGTCTTATTGCTCTCACCCAAATCTCCTTGAATCCATTCAATATTCTGCTTGTTAAAGATGTCATAGGAAAGTTGTCCTTAGACTTCGTTTTCGGCCAGTATGGATGGTCATGATTAAAAAGTTCTAAATCATGAGTAGTAATCGTATTGTCCACTGGAAAATTCCTTTCGATCTCAACTTCAGCAAGAAGTTGTGGGCCAGGAGTTGAAATGGCCAGGAATTACTTCCGTTTCGTCATCTGAATCTTCGTTCGTTAGCTCATGAGGTTCTGGCGGTGTTATAAATATGTCCGTCGCTATACGCAATTTCTAAAGCTTCTAATACCCCCTCCAAAAAATATAAAGTTTTCGTAAAACTTGGGACTAAATAATGGCGTTAGCAAATGGAAACGCACGTGTTTGAACAAGTGTCGTACCTAACTCACTAACCTCAGTAGCTAATGGTTTATACTAAATAATTTTAACTATAGAATAATAATATATTATTCCTTTCAAATCAAATCAGACAAATGATTTAATTTTCTTTTTTCTTATTCTAGTAAATACGCGGATGAAACAATATTGGAATATGGTTGTCGCGTGCCTTAATAAAGCACAAGTAAAAGATGCATTTGACAGATATTGTGTGTTCCCCAAATTCTTTTACGTCATCATCCCTTTCTTTATCAACCGTTCCCCTACATTACAATTCATAACCGATATATCTCGGGCCGTATCTGCACCGTACTACGGGCATACCGCAGAAAGATAACAATACTACCTATCGAAATATACCTCGGAGTACTCTAGGGCACAACAGCAATCTATTGTCACGGCTATCTTTTGATCTGAGATTCGAGTTTGGGCACGTCGCGTTCAACTGTCTGCCACAGCCCACTGTGCCGTCAAGACGGCTTCGTAATTACTCGCGCATTGTTGCCTGGATGCCGCTTTATTATTAAATAAATGCGGGGCCGATACGGGATTTCGGGACGACATAAATTAAATTCTTTAGCCATAATTGTCGAGTCAGATGGTGAAATTGAATAGCAGGGGAGAATAGCACAAAATAAGCGCTTATTACGAAATGACAAATGTCATGATTCACTGTTTTTTTTAAATTAAAGTACAAAATCGGCTACCTAAAACTAATAATGAAATAAACAAGTACATAAAAGAGAAAAAGAAAATGCGCAACAAATATTTATAAATAAACAACTACCTAATTAAGTGTGCATACATTATAATAAAAAGCATATACAGTTGATCAAAGTAAAACTACGACAGCATATGAAAACATTATTTATTGTAAACTTTTTCAAAGTACTAACAAACAGAAAACAAATGCATGTTTTATTGACTAACTGAAGCGGTGTTGTATCCTTTTACATAAATAAATAAAAATTGATGTTATTTTAATTTAAATTATGGGTATTTTCAGGAAAGTACATATAAACTACTTCAAACTGAAACTCGGACACATTGCGAATAAACACGTCTGAAACGATCAAGGATCGCGGCGCAACATGCAGTCACGCTGTAGTATATTACAAATCGTAATAGCATATGCAGCAATATTGTGTTTATTCTGAAAAGAATATTAATTATTGGCCGTCAACGCGGCCAAGTGTTGTTTGATGTCCAACAGTTAATAATAGAACATCATAAAAATAAGTTTATTATTCGAGACATTTAAAAAATGGCAAACAGAAGTCATTCGACGGTCTATGATGTCATAAAATGATTCAATACTTATAATAATGTAGGAAATAAACCTAGAACTTCTTCTAGAAAAATACTTTCTCAACACGAAATCCAAAAAAATCCTAAAATAGGTGCAGTCAAATAAGCGAAAGACATTGAAATATAGTTTAAGAAGAGTCTGCATCCAGAAACTGTACGAAATGTTTTAAGGAGAAATGGTCTTCACGATAGAGTGACCAGCAAAAAGCCCTATATTAGCGAGGCGAATAAAAAGAAAAGAAAAGACTATGCTAAACGAGATATTAACAAGGATTATTCTATCTGGAGTAACCGATGAAAGTAAAATTAATATGTTTGGCTCAGATGGAAAAACTTATGTATGGAGAAAGCCGAATAAGCGCTTAACAGGAGGAATTTGTGTGCCAATATGAAGCATGACGGCGGTTCAATTATGGTTTGCGGATCCATGTCAGCTGCTGGGCCTGGACAATTGCGTATTATAAAGGGAATAATGGATTACAACATATATTTAGAAATTTTAAAAAATATATACATAAAGCAAAGTGACGAAAAATCGAGATTTTCGAAAATTTCTATTTCTACCAAGACAATGATCCCAAGCATAAAGCTTGGAGGTGTAAGATGTGATTACTCCATAATTGCCCTCATGTCTTAGACACGCCGCGCCGCCACAATCGCCGGATTTAAATGTAATTAAGCATTTGTTGCAGCATGCAAAGGCTAGAATCCATAAACGCAGTTTTTCGAGAAATATGGAGTTGAATCAAGTACTAATGGATGAATGGAATAAGATAGAACCTTTGTGAAAAATTAGTTCGCTCACAACGGTTAACAGATGTCATAAAAAACTATGGTTATCCAACAAAATATTAACATGAAGTTTTATACCCTATAAACTTGTGTTTTTTAAACTGTCCGAGTTTCAGTTTGAACCAATTTATATGTACTTTTCTCAAAATACGGATGATTTAAATTAACATAACATCAATTAATTTTTTTTATTTATGTAGAAGGATACAACACCCCTTCAGTTATTCAATAAACCATGCATTTGTTTTCAGATTCATGACGAGAGATTGTTGACGATGAATGATTAATTGAGTTGTCGTTATTTGGGCTATTTCCAACGTTTGTCGGATTTAGGTGATCCGACGTTTCGGCAATTCGTGTATTTCCGTCTTCAGGGTAGCTCTGAGAATAGCTGTTTCTTGCCAAACTCATTTTTGCAACTTTACTTGGCAATGTATCCGAGAACCATTTTTTTCTACTTTGTACTCGCGTGAGATTTGAACTCGGTCTCGAAATTCGGAATTTTGCTAATCTCGCACATTAACCACTCACTCTGTTTGTTGATACTTTGAAAAAATTTACAATAAATAATGTTTTCATGTACTGTCCGAATTTCACTTTGAGCAACTGTACATACACAGCAAAATCTACGAAGGAAAATATGCACCACACAGAACACCACTTGTGTTATTCAAGTCGAAGTAAATACCTAGTTATGTAGATATTTGACGTCGTGGCTCCAGGGTAGTCCGGTGTTTCCGACTCGGACGCGGTCTCTTGGGTCGCGTAGTTTTCTCGAGAATGTTAGTTTTGTACCTGGTGTTTACTTATTTCAATTAGAGGGATTAATTATATATTTCACAATAATTTGCATTTAGAAACTGTCCGTCCTTAAAAACTGAATTATTATAAGGAGAGCTATTGTTTTGTGTACATGTATAAAAAGTGTATCCGCAGATACCGGCGACCGTTATTAAATATTGAGTGAATACGGCTGACAGTACGATACTATAACGCAAAGTTGTGGAAATCTAGAAACAGTTCATCAGCAGTTTGTAGCTGCTACGCAAACAGTGCAGATTTACACATCACTACAATTTACCACAAAAACTAATAATTTAGGAGGATATTAGAGGAATCTATTATTTACCAACCGATATTTAAGTGAGTGCTGCATCTAACATTACCTTCTTTCAGAGATTCTGCTGAGAAAGGCAACTTACATAGCTGGCAAAATGCATATTTGGAGTTGTTCACTCGTCAAGGTGGTAAAGGTACAATATAAATGCTATTTATTCATGGAATAAATTGATTGAAACTACATACTTTTAAAATAATTACTATAGGCATGAAAAAGTGGAAATTAATATCTGTGGCGCCATCTATACTATAATTGCTACACTACCAACACTTATTCTAGAGAACCCTTGACCCTATACTACTTGATACTACCATAACAAAGACTGTAATCTGTAATTTAATGATTCACTATATAGACTCCTGTAATTACAGTTTTTTTGATTTGTCAATTAAGAAAAATATTGAGTTGTTAAATATACATGTTCAATTATTTTGCATCATACTGTTTACTGTTTTTGGTATTTTTTTCTAATATAAAAATAATAATACAACAAAAATTTCTATAAAAACACTTTATTTTACATTACTCACATTAAATTTCTAATTATATAACGTACCGATTTTATAATCGACAAGTGCAAGAAAATTAATTAGAGGTGCCATAGCTATAATGCAAAAAAAGACATAAACACCAATTTTAAGTAATGTACAAATAATAGAAATTGTCATATATATATATACACAATAATTTTTCATCAAAATAAGACTCGAGATATCCTAGGAATTCTTTTTGATGATCTTCCTTCCAAGTAAATCAATTTTCACCTCTCCGTCATCTCTATCTATTATTTCTTCCTGATCTGAATCCGAACTCTCATTTGAACTTGAATCATCATAACAACCTAGTCCCGGTAAGATTCCAATACATTTCAATCCAGTGTTCGAGGTTTTAACAATTTCCTGAGAATTACTAGTCGGAAATGAATCTCCTTTACAGCTTCTATCACCTTGTTTATTGTCAGTTTTATCATTAACAACTGCACGATTTGTATCACCAGCATTAACTAATGTATTTTCATCACTAGGTATCTTATCATTATCAGTTTGCTCCAGCTCCCCCTCATTATTTTCCATGTCGCTATGTTTTCTCTTCCGGTTTTCTGTCTTTTTGACAACTACACCTTTCAATAATTTGGTTTGGGATATCCGATTATTCAAAACCAATTTTGGCTTGAGTGTGTTGATTTCTGACTGCAATTTTTGATCCAAACTCTTTTCCTGTAGACTAGCAACGCGATTTCTATAGTCGTTTAATTCAATCTCTTCTTCAATTGTCTTCTTTCTATCAGCTGCTAATTTTGTACGATCTACGAGATCTAAAAACTCAATTTCGTCATCGTCAAGCCCTTTTATCATATTTTCTAAAACAAAAGGGTTTGATAATCACAAAAATAATAAAAAAGCATTGAAAGCATACTCAATTTGTGTGCTTCTTCATATTCCAAATCCTTCTTCTGTTTTTGTTCTTGCAATCGTTCGAAGAGACTACGATGATCAAAGGTCTCTTCTGGACGTTCTGAAACAGAATTCTTCCAATACTTAGTAATATTATTAATAAAAAGTGTATAATAAAATGACAAAGTGATGTGAGTTGGAACACGTTGACTTTCATTAAAGTTTTACTCAGGAATTATTACCTAGAGGGTCGTCGGCTTTTCTAACCAGTTCCCATTCTTCCTGCCGTTTCTTCCTCACTTCCACGACTTCCCTTTCGGTTATAAATCCCGAACTCATTGTAAATCGATACAATTACCTGAAAATAATTCATGCGTTTGACAGATTATTATGGATGCTGAATTAATACACAATACAAAAACCACCTAGTGCTCAATTAGCACATTACTAAAAGTAAGCGCGAACTTTTAAATTTTAAATTGCAAAAATTGGAATGAAAAACTTCCCTCGGTAAAAAGATCAATTTGCGACGTACAAAAAACAGATTGGGGGTGATTTTATAAGGAATGTTATTTGAGGGGAAAGGCAATGTGAAATTATTGATGTAGTAGTACGTTGAACTCCAGTTAGATTCCTGCAAAACCTGTTCGGGGTTGCGAAAAATTTTCCCAAACAACCCTCTGGTGTTTAGGGTGGTAAACTACGATATTGATCACGTTTCGGTACACTCCACGCAGGATATTCCTAAAAAGTAGTTTACGTGGTCAGAGCCGTACCGAAACAATTTGGATTTTCAATAATAATTACTCTTAACGAATATTATTCAAATAATATCTACAATTAAATTTCTATTTTAATGCATTTTAATAGTACAAAATCAAATTTAAGATAATGCTGGTACTGTAATTTACATGACAAAAATTTTAATACACTTAGAGCTGTTAGAACTGCCTATGCTTTGCTAGACATATTTTAAATTTTCTTTAGGTTTTTAGCACAATTCTGCGGTAATGTGTTCTCATTCTAACTTCACGCCCAACCATTCTTCACCCAATATTTAAATTCTTTAAATTTATATTCTCGAGATCTGTCTGACTGTAATCTCTTTATTTTTGTTTCTTTATGCTTTTCTTTCTGTATGCTGTATGATGTTAAATGAAAGGCAAATAAAATTATTTTTTGTTTTGTTGAAACATTTAATCAAACCTGGGCGTCACTGCGTTTTAATTTAATAAATATTAATTCGGATTTTACAGAAAATCTTTTGATAGGATATTGAAAGCCTTATCGTTTTATAATAATACATCCTTAATAAATTCCATTTTGTAAATAAATTTTGTTTCATTACTTTCAAATATGCTTTTTTGATAAAACGAAGTATATTGGAATTCCGTCTGATAATTTGAGTGAATACGGTCCTGTTGGTATCGACGAGTGTAGGGGGATGCTGGAAATGTACCAATTTTCCGAAGGTCTCGCACCGCCGAGATGGAAAACGTGAAGATCTAATTTTCCTCGTCCAGTTAAGTAATAATTTGTACATAATTAAATAATTTTTTTAATTCGGAAAGGACTGTGATTTTAGTGTTTTATTATTCGACGTCATACGATTTTAAATCAAAAAGTGTGCGTAATAACACAAGTAAGCATATTGCAAAAAAGTTTGTGGTTAATATTGATTTTCCACTCTTTTCTTTCGTAAGATTATCTAAACAAAATCCTAAATATCCATTTCGGCGATGGGTTTAGGTGCGATAAAAATGTATTAAATGTCTTCCATTATACGCTAAATAGTGATAATAGTGATAAATGTTTTACTAGGCTCTAATTTATTAATCGAAAACCGTTATGGCGTAATCCGATGTCTTCTCATTCTACTTCGGGGTAGTATTTACATAATCCGTTTAGCGCGTGAATTTAGGAGAATTTTAACTATTTAGTTGGCTTGGAGTGTGCAAAAATGAATCGTCTAAGCCAGATACGTATACCTCCTTTGGGTGCAGCGGTTAACGTGGCTTGGCAGACGGTAAGGCAGCAGTTACCTGATAAAAAGGGTTCCAATCAGAAGCAATCGGAAAAAGTACATTTCGCACAAGTTAACCACACAGGTGCAGTACATACTGGTTTAGAGCATCACGAACTCAACAGTATGACGGCGAAGACTTCTTGGTCACCTACTGACCAAACGAGTCAAGAAGACAGCTTTAATCAGGGATATCAAAGCGGTGCTGGTTTATCCGGTACCGGGATGCCAAAGGGACAATCTTTTGCTTCAATGGACATGTCTGAGGACGATTTCGTCGAGGGCAGAAGCGAAGTTAAAATCAACGAATATCAAGCTGCTTGGAACGTTACAAACGCCATACAGGTAACGAACCATGTACAATCATCATATAAATTATTGATTTTGTACCAAATATTCACATTCCATGAGAATTTAAATACAATAGCAGATGACGCACCAAATCAATCTCTTTGCGTTTCAGGGCATGTTCATAGTTTCCCTACCCTTCGCTGTGCTTCGCGGAGGATATTGGGCTATAGCGGCGATGATTGGGATAGCCTACATCTGTTGCTATACCGGAAAAATTCTGGTCGAATGTTTGTACGAGTTAGACATGCAGACAGGCCAACAAGTACGCGTTAGGGACTCTTACGTAGGCATAGCCAAAGAATGCTTCGGCAAAAAATACGGCGCAAAGATCGTCAACATTGCCCAAATCATCGAGTTGCTCATGACTTGCATCTTATACGTCGTAGTTTGTGGAGATCTGATGATCGGCACCTTCCCCGATGGCGCAATCGACACTAGATCCTGGATGATGCTTGTCGGTATATTTCTTATACCCCTAGGTAAATATTGAATTAAGCAAGTCTTCGATTTGAAATCTATACATTTATAAATCGGAATTTTATATTTTATTATAGAAATTTTAAAGAGAAAATGCAAATGGCCGACAATACATAGAGAAAAAATTGTGTTTATATATAAACACAATTTGTGTTATGATTTACGAGCCAAGGATAATTATTGTTACTATTAGACGATATTAACATGTTGATAAACGTATATTTACATGGTACATATGTCAAAAGTGAAAGATGATCGTAATTCTTTTATTTTTTATATAACCATATTAAGTTCTATACCGGGTACCCATTTTCTATCTGCGTATTATATGGGTAACTTTCTTAATATTAAAGATACAAAATCTGTTAAATTGACAAAGTTGCTCAGAAAATAGTTATAGTTGATGCTAGTGTCATATTTGTTATCTAGTGAAAGGTTTGTGAGATATTCATGCAAAATTGAAAACTTCAAAAAACTTCAACGTCAAATATGTTTACAACCCCTTAAGATAAAATAAAGGTTGAAACTGTTTCTAGTACAGTTTTCTTTTTTGTAGAATCTAATAATGCCATTTAAAAGTCCATTTATTTTGGAGATATAATACAAACTTGTATTTTTTTAAATGGAAGTCATAGTTGGCCATGGTGTCATTAAAATGCTTATTTTTTTCTGATTTCATTGATATAACATTTGGTATAGTTATCTCTTTTAGAATTTAATTAGTAGTGAAATAAGGAATTATTGCTTCTAATAGTTAGGAAAATAATCAACTAGGCATTGAAAATATTTTATTATGGAAAAAATAATAAAAGATTAAAGAAGGAATATGAAAAACATCAAAATAAATCTGAGCAAAAACATATGGGTTTAAACAAAAGCAAACAGCTTCATTGTAACTTAATTAAGTAAGTGTTCAAAATGTCCTCCATTAGTATGTATACGCATTTCGCACCCCCTCACAATTGCAGTTTGAAACCTATGTAAACTGTGAGGTCTGATACTTCTTCTACTAATCTTTAAATCCCCGATGTTGTTAGGTTTATTAATATATACTTTAGTTTTTATGGCGCCCCATAAGAAAAAGTCTAGAGGTGTAATGTCTGGAGATCTTGCTGGCCAGAGAATTGTGCCTGCATTGCCAATCCAGTTAAGAAAACGCTCTAAAAGATAATTACACACAGCTTGGCAATTATGAGCAGGTGCACCATCGTTCTGGAAGTATTTTAAAATTTGCATCAAATTTATTGGTGTTTCATCTAACATGTCTTTCAGTGCATTACGTAAAAAGTGTAAATATCGTTCACCATTTAAGTTGTTTTCATAAGAATATGGCCCCAAAATTTTTATACCAAAAATGCCGCACCACACATTCTCTCCTCTCGGTAGTAAGGTGGGGATTATATTGAAACCAATAAATGTTGTTTCGATTAAATATGCCATTATTTGTAAATTTCGTATCATTCGTAAATAAAATTGTACTAGAAAACTGCGGATTAGTATGTGTTTCTCTCAAGAACCACCTAGCAAATAATAATCTTCTTTCACGGCCTTGAGCTAAAACGTCTGACTAATGCTGCATTTAAATGGCTTGTATTTATTTTGTTTAAGAATTAGGCGAGCTTTTCCTGTGGCAACTGCGCATTCGCTTGAAATCTGGCGCGTGGATGCTTTTGGTTTGTAATTTATATACGCTAAAACCCTTTCCTCGTCTTCAGGTTTAAATTTCTTTTCTGCAGTACGTGGTTTACTAAAGGCTCCGTATTTAATTAAATTATTTTCCAGCATAAAATCTTATCAGACTGCCTCCTTTCCATGTAGCGTTGGTGATACATTTCACTAGCTTCAATGCTATATCGATTGCTAGCATACTAACAAAAAATAAGAAAATACCTAATACTCAGTATCGGGAAATCCACACCGCACAAATTAATTTAATAAAATTCGGTACATATGTTTCAACCAATTCCCGAATTGGTTGATAATGGGAGCCGACGCGCTCTTGAAACATATGTACCGAATTTTATTAAATTAATTTGTGCGGTGTGGATTTCCCAACACTGTGTATTAGTGATACCAGCCCACAGTCCTTGCAATTCTCTCAAAAAAATACCCTTACCAGCGCGATGAGCGAAGAACTCCTGGGTACGTATTTCGGCAACTAATCCATCCTCAGCAGAATCTACGAAGGAAGATAATGTTAGACGTCGCACTCTGGGAGATTTGCACCACACAGAACACC
>JARFOC010000171.1:196087-212275 GCA_031763485.1 Osmoderma eremita
CGTCCCGAATTAATTAATACTTGTGCGGGAGTAGTAATCCGAACAGTGTGTTTATTGTGCTGCCCCACAGTCCTTGCTATCTTTACTGTGCTTGCATTGTTACGCCGCTAAATATTTTAAGAAAATTGGCCAACACAGGCTGCAGAATTTTTCGCATTCTTTACAAACGCTATTTTAATAGAATTTATATGAAAAGAGGTAACAGTAATAAAAAATGCTATCGAAAGTTTGATTTGGAAGTAATCAGTAGTAAGACCATTTTCGCAAAGTTGGTAGCAAAGGACAACGCGCTAACGTTGTTTTGAACGACTGCATGATTGTAACTAACAATAGATCTGATACAATTTTCTGATACTTAAGCTATGCATACTTATAACCTATACAAATAATTACCGCTCCTATTTGCCTGGTGATTGTAAGCAAAAGTATATCGTCAATTTTCGCAACAACTTTTCCTGTGTGTATGTAAAACAAATAATAAAAATATCACACTTGACTTATATAAGAACTTGTTGAGTGTTGTAACTTTTTCCCGTCTTTGATTTTCTTACATGAAGTTATTATTTTTAAAATATATTATATCGTTTCGTCGGCCGAAAAAGAAAGTATTGAAACCTCGCAAAAATTGCCCTTGCGGACCTTCAAGTGATTAATTAACTGTGGGAAAAACAGTCTGCAAGAGACACCTTTTTAGCCTAGACTTGAAATATACCATAATTCTGTGTATGCATGACCTAATCTATCTTTTTTTGTTTATCTTTCCAGGATTTTTGAAGTCCTTGAAAAGCGTCAGTCTCCTATCATTCTGGTGCACGATGTCACATATTCTGATCAACGCTATCATCTTAGGTTATTGCTTGTTGGAAATCGGCGACTGGGGTTGGAGTAAAGTGAAATGGTCCGTCGATTTTGAAAATTTCCCCATCAGCCTCGGCGTGATCGTCTTCTCCTATACTTCGCAGATCTTCTTACCCACTTTGGAGGGCAATATGGAGGATCCGTCGAAATTCCAGTGGATGCTGGATTGGTCGCATGTCTGGGCTGCGATATTCAAATCCCTATTCGGTTATGTTTGCTTTTTAACATTCCAAAATGATACCCAGCAA
This sequence comes from Osmoderma eremita, assembly GCA_031763485.1. Classification (NCBI taxonomy): domain Eukaryota; kingdom Metazoa; phylum Arthropoda; class Insecta; order Coleoptera; family Scarabaeidae; genus Osmoderma; species Osmoderma eremita. The sequence goes on from JARFOC010000171.1 coordinate 197,194, forward strand.
GTTATTACTAATAATCTACATTCCGCTGGTTTTAAGGGTTTGGTCAACTTTTGCTTGGTAGTCAAGGCACTATTGAGTTACCCACTACCGTATTATGCGGCGTGCGAATTATTGGAAAGGGCCTTCTTCAAGAGTAGACCAAAAACAATTTTCCCGTCCATTTGGGCTTTAGATGGCGAGTTAAAGGTTTGGGGATTAGCCTGGAGGGTTGGTGTTGTTCTCTTTACAATCTTAATGGCGTGCTTCATCCCACATTTCGCGATTTTAATGGGATTCATTGGTAGTTTCACTGGAACTATGTTGAGCTTTATTTGGCCTTGCTACTTCCATCTCAAGTTGAAAAGGAACGGTATGGATATGCAGACCGTTGCGTTCGATTACTTCATTATAGGTCTTGGCATGTTCTTTTGTGTCGTAGGTATCTATGATTCGGGTAATGCCCTGATCAAAGCGTTCGAAATAGGTTTACCTTTCTAATTAAGTGGTTGTGGAATTGTCATAATATTAACTGTCAATTTGCTTCGCGCTAGATTAACTAAGGGAATTATCAATTAAATTGCTGTAGTTTACATTGACTGAGAAATAACTAGGTAACCCATATTGATATATTTAATTTATACATATTTAATACACCTCGTTCAAGATAAAAATTCTATCTTTGACACGATCTATACCCATAATATGGAGCATTTCTGAAAAATTTAAAAAGCTGTATCGTTGTGCAAAAAAGAAGAACAAATTACTGTCTTCCAATATATATTTTTAATAAAGCCTCTTATTTATTCCATCGTAAAGTAAACTTAATAGTAAAATCAAACGTCATTGTTTTTGAAATATTTGTTAAACTCAACATCTTCAATTTTTTCTAAAAACATTAATTTCTCCCTTTTTGTGCATAAACATCTGCCAACGTTTATGTTGGCAACAGTTGAAATATATAGCATATAAAGTCAACGAAGTCTTCCATTGAATTATTATCAAAAGCCTTCAAGGACACAATAATTTTATATCGTAGTATTAAAAGTAAGAATCGATATTATTCCAAAAATTAACGTCTTCCAATAATTGTTAATAACATATATTAAGTCTAAAACCAAAGAACAAATTTTTACATAAGCTGTATGAGAGACTATACCTACATATTTTATTAAATTTAAGAAGTTTTATTCTTATTATAAATAAGCGTATTTACAAATAAACGTCTTCCAATAAATATGATACACTCAATAAATAATATAAAAAAATATTTGTTGTATTGATATACACTCTTAAGATTGGTAAACTGCTTTCTGTTTTTAGGTAAGAGCTACTTAAAATTTAAAGTATTTATCCCAAATTGATAAGTTGTTATGAAATGCATTGTTATGAATATATAGAATACCTACAAATTGAATAAGACATTTACCATAAGTGTTTAAGAAATATAAAGTGTAATACGTACCTACTTATTTCATAACTTGCGATTTTGCGAAGAAGGAAGCTCATAAATAATGATTATATAAGATAATATGTTCCAAACTGTGAGTAATATCTAATAATATAATAAATTATTATAAATGTATACAAACTAAATTCGTGTATTAATTAGACATGTATATACAATATATTAAACATTTATTTCGTTTCCTATACAAACAGGTGTAAAAATAACAATATTTATGGTACTTGAACATAATATAAATATATACTTATGCAATAAATTCATTTAAATTTCGTTTTAACAATAGTTTGACCCAAATACTCCATTTTATAGTTGTTAAGTTTGTATTCTTCTGTTTAGAGTAGATATTTATTTTAAAATATCTTTATTACCGAAGTTATTCTATATAGTATATAAAAATCCTATTGTTTTATATTGTATACATATCAGTAAAAGTATTCGTGAACAGTATTTATCATGAAAATGTTATAGGTAAAAGAACATAATTGATGTATTATGAGTAGATGTTGACGCTGTAAAAATGTGCAATTAATAAAGTTAGAGATTATCTGTTAGTTATTTTCGTAGAGTAATTTGTACACCCTTGCTATTTTAAACTATTTCTATTTATTTAGTATTTTTATAGGTTCATCCCGCGCTTTTTTGTAATCTCTGTCGGTAAGATCACAAATCTTGGTTTGAGATGTCAATATCAGAGAATAGAATATTTTGATGGATAGAAATTGTCTTGCTTTTTATTATTTTTGTAAATATTTGTATTAAAACAATAATGAAATTCTCGAAAAATGGCGAATCACTATGAAGTTCCCAGTTGGTGCGTGTTATAAATACCATCCAAGTTTCAATTACATAAATAAGCAACTACTATTGGAAATATTTGTTATTGTTTATGGTTATGTTTACCCATACATTTTAGGGCTGGAAAGCCACCGGTCGGATTACATTTGGACGTCTTAAAAGGCGAGAAGTTAATACAAAAGTTGATGATAGACGAGAAAAAATGCTATTTATTTGGACGAAATACACAGATGAACGACTTTTGTATAGATCATGCATCCTGTTCGAGAGTACATTCTGCTTTAGTGTATCATAAGCATCTCAATAGAGCGTTTTTGGTAGATCTAGGCAGTAGTAAGTCTTTAATTGTGGCGAAAACGTATGTATGTTGAATTAAAAAATTCATAGCACATGGAACTTTTATTGGGAGTTTACGTTTGGAGGCGTACAAACCAACACAACTGCCAATTGACTCAGGTTTTCATTTCGGAGCGTCCACGAGGAATTATATCATACGGGAAAGGCCGCAAGCGGGTATTCGACCTATTATTGATGAGATTGAGAAGGCGGGTGAGGAAACGGAAGGTGGATTGTTAGGTTTACCAGAATCGGAAACAGAATTAGATGTAAGTTTTTTGGATTTGGAGATTTATATGCATATATAGTGACTGGCACCTAATCATAAATCTTTGAAGATTTGATTGTAGGGCCCGTATGTAATAGATTTAGCCATAATATGGTAACAAGATAACTAGTAAAACTTTATACCTCATTCAAAAGTTAATCAAATAGAAATTTTTTCATATCACTCATATGTTTAATGTATTATGAAAATTGAGAAATAAATACTGTTGAATGTACAACACTGAAAGATATCATATAAGTAGAAAAATATTCAGTAAAAATGATAGAAATCTTCAGAATTTATTATAACACAGTTACAATTGTTTCACCAATACATTGACTTCATGAGAATACACTAACAAACTAATTCATACAATACAACTTCAACTCATTTTTTAATCCTCATATACCAAGTAAAAGCTGTCCTTTCTACTTTTTTTATTTCATTACTTTTTCGTGATTATATCACCAACTCTTTGCAGAACTTGACTGAATTTAATACTGCTCACAATAGGCGGATATCAATGTTGGGTATATCGGATGATACGGAAAAAAGAAATTCTAATCGCAAAAGAAAACGTCAAGGCGTCTCCTTTAACGAGGACGAAGAAATTATAAATCCGGAAGATATAGATCCGTCAATAGGTCGATTTAGAAATTTAATACAAACTACCGTAATACCGACCACAACTAAAAGGCAAAAGCTGGGCGACACTATCGGTATCCCGAATTCAGATTTTAAGTTACCTAAATCGATTAACACAAGCGTTCCGCAATTGTATCAAGACCTACCACCAGAATCAAACGCCGCTTCTGCATCGGGTATTACCATGTTCACGTCGCTAAGTTCGCGGTTGGGAATGCATCTACCAAATCCGGCACCCGACGTGGACATGGAACAAAGTTATAAGCAGGCAACTCCTTTTGTACCACCTCAAGTTCAAGTAACCGACAGTTTAGAGCCACGGAAGAAAAAATATGCGAAAGAAGCTTGGCCCGGGAAAAAACCGACTCCAACTTTGCTCGTATAAATTTACTATTATGTATTTATGTTTTTTTTGATATGCAGATATTTATGTATTTACTTTCCAGAAAGTATCACCCATCTGATTTTATGTAAAATTTTAAGTCCAAAAATTGATTCATTTCAAACATTATTTTCTCTTTTTTCTATTATTTTTTATAACAGATAATGTGAGGCAATTATTTTTATTGATTGAAATATAATGTAAAAAATATATGTACTAGTTTTGTGAATAATATAATAAACGTGCATATTTGTTAAGTAATTTGTTTAATTATAAATATCTAGTTAAGGCCACCACATAGTACACAAGCAACAAAGTATTTTAAGAAAAAAATTGTTTCGACATCTTTTTAGACGTCACGGCATTTGATAAAGTTCAACATAATGGCTTTTTACATAATTATTCCATTTCTACAGCATATTATTTTATAGTTAACTCGTACCTGACAGGCAGAAATTTTAGAACAAAAATAAATTACAAAACCTCAAAATTTCAACTCATCGAAGCTGGAGTCCTGCAAGGTAGTGTACTAGAACCAATATTAATATACGTACATGTCAGAACCTACAATCTCAGAATATACTATACCATAATAAACATATTTGCACGTTAGAATCGTCTGTGAGTTCGTCACCCAGGTGCCCCTTCTTGATGCTACGCAGGCCTGCGTGCTCCTTGCGTTTGCTTTTCGCAAATGATACCGTGTTCACATTGAGCCTCACGTCGTATTATCACCAACGATCTCCATTTTTACAGATGGATCGAAAACAACAGGGACCAGAGCAGCAATCTTTTCTCCAGATCTAAAATTTGACTTAAGCCATATATTGGGAGGACTTGTCTTGGTTTGCCAAGCGGAAGTGCTGGGAATCCTGGAAGATGCGAGTTAGATTCTCGCAAGGAGCATTATGGGGGAGCGCATGCCTGCATGAGAGCAGATTGGAATCTGCAACTACATGCCGCTATGCACGTAAAGCCATCTCCAGGCTATCGCTATTGCGGACCCTATATACCGTAAGATATCAATATATACCGCAAGGCTGCAATCTTACGGTATATAGCGTCCGCAGACCTCCAAGATCACCTTCTCCATATATATTATTGAATGCAACAAAACCAAATCGGTGTTCTCCTGTACTTATCAACGGGACAAACATCAATCTCAAAATATTTAGGTCTCTATCTTGATTCCAAGTTTGGAAAGAACGTTTTGAAAAAATGCAAATAGGCTATGGCGTAAAAATAGTTATTGAAGTGAGTGGCTAAAGTTGGAATTATTATTAGAGAAGTACATAATTTGGATTCACGGCATCGAGCTGAAGGGTTGCGCTAGTAAATGTAGCATTTCTATTATACCCGGTCCTAGTTCCTATAGGGTTTAACAGACAGCGGACATAAGCAGCTCTAGCCATTCCAGATACAATGCAATGCGTTGTTGTGGGGCGAGCTAGCTTGGGATTCCTCAGTTAGCTCTGTCCGTCGTACACCGCAGGCGAAATGAATGCATACATATAGATATGATAGAATCAGTTAACAAGAATATTTTCTTTTCTGAAATATAATTTACACAGACACTTTGTATTTCATTATGTTGGTAAACAAAGATATTTCAAAAGTCATAGATAGGGTAAATGATGCTCCTTATTTTCTTTTATTTACTTTTTTAATCGAATTAGGTACTACTATTTCATTAATAATTTGGATAAAAAGTAAACTTTTATCCATCTTTTTTTAAATTATTACTACGATTAAATATTAAGTTTTTTGTAGTTTGTGAATACTTTTCTTTTATGTATTTGTATTATTTCTTAAATATTTCTTAATAACAGAAACTTTAAGACACGTGTTCAAGAAAAAATGCACTTTTTGGCTCGTTTTTTACTGCTGGCTATATAAAATAGGATATAAGTACTGTACGTAGAGAACGTTTAGAATATTTAATTTTCTCTTTCTGTAGGAAATGCTCAATAAATTCTTAGTAAAATAGAGATTTTGAGAACGTGTCGGCTACTACCACTTCTTTTATTAAAACCGTGAACTGATGGAAGCAACGAGCAATGGAGCAAATTTTATACTTTTGGGCTTCAAATCATAAATTCTTTTAGTTTTTCCAATAAACTTATTTATTTACTTAACTAATTTTAGTTAAAAATACTAAAAGGGGTATTTTAAGATCTGTATTAATTTTAAAATATAGAAAAATAACAAAACGTAGGGACTTACTTACTTCAAAGTCGCGTGCATTCGTCAAAACATACCCGCATGTGTATCAATACAGCTTCGATACACTAGAGGTTTTCGATTGTACCATTGGTTTTAACCAGCTCGGTTATAACCAACCGAATGTTTTTTCTGGCGTCACCGTTACAACCTGGTTGCACCAATCACATTTTTTTCTAAGCACAGGCAAAACTCTTATTTGGAGAAAATTAAATATCGGCCAACAGTTGAATTCAAGATGCAAATATTTCCTTTCGATTCATTTCTAAAAAAGGGAAAGAGTAGATACTATAACCTACAACAGCAATTACATATGACTAGAGATGGGTAGTTCGCTTTTCGCCAATGACCTAGTTTAAAGACATATATCTCTGCTAAGACTTGAATGAACTATATCTGTAAAATTATTTTTAGTAGTTCGCAATTCATTCTTAATTTATTATCATTATTACAACCCAGTAAAATGAACTAGAACTAAAGACACGTATCTCTACTGAAGTGCCCAGCTCTACATATAACCGTTACATTCTATCAGTTCACTTACTTTCTGGTCCGAACTCATCGGTTAACCAATTGTGCAATCGAAAACGTCTAATGTCTTCACGAGGACTCGAACTAGACAGCATGACGTCACTCTAATGTATCGAGGCCTCGGTGAGCCAACTCGTCTTTACCCTACCTTCCTACAAATGGTAGATGCTCCGTAGCACGTCACTAATCAAATATTACTTCAAGACCTCCAAATCTCATCCGTTTAAAATGTGATTAAGCTGCCAAAAACACGATGAGACTAGAAACCCATACAAATAGCAGTTAAAACCATTAATTCAAGGGAACAAGACATCGCTAAATAAGACGCGGAAGGCCTTCTTATTGAAAAATCCTTGTCAGGCTAGATGTGAGGCTAAAGTTTAAGACTCGCACTTATCAAAATGACATTTGGAATTGTAAATTCGAATTGCCGATTAATAAATTAAAGAAAATATGGTCTTAAAATGAAACCAAAACAATTTCGTTTGAATATTTATTTGAAGTTATTATAACTTACTCAATCAGCCTCATACACGTATTAAACTATAAAAAAGAAAACGCGAGGAAATTGTTGATGGATTTGCAACAATAAAATAATTCGAAATTTTCAATTGGAACTATAAATTTCACACATACACAAAAAAAATTACAGTTCTACTACACCTACATTTATAAATGAACACTTTTAAATTATACTTTAAAAAATCATTAAAAAAATTATTACTATCTTAACAGTTTTTAAATATATAATCATTTATTTCTACACCCTTATCTTGGTAGAGATATACTTCTTTTATTTTTCTTAAATGCAGCATATTACATATAATATCTTAAAATCGTAATTGTATGTCTTTTGTATATAATACATTATTTTCACTATTATAAAGTGGGGAGTCATCAAGCTTGGGAATTCCCTTTTAATTGACGATACAACATACCCAGTATAAGCAACAGGTGAAAAAAAACTAATTCAGTATGGAGCAAACTCCTTCCCGTGATCCACTTTTCGAGAACTAAACAGAACTAACAGAATACTTGTTAACGTAGCTATTGAAGAGCCCGTTAAAAATGCATCGAACCTGGAAAGATAACACGCACTTTTATTGTGCCTTAAACCATTTGAGAGCTAGTCGAATTTTTTTTTAATGAAATAAGTACGTACGGTGCAATTTCTCCCTCCTCATGAAACTTGTCAATATCCTATTCGCTTGTATTTGATGAGCAGTGTCACTAGATAAAAAAAACTTCCAAAGTATGAAGACTCTCTATATAATATTCAAATTCTCGTTAAATATATCTTTAATAGAATATATACTTTCATTATTTATTCATCTTTTTCTTTATTGCAAGTGTCAAAAAGTATTTAAAATATATCTTTCTTGAAAGTATAAAAACCAGCCTTTCTCTGTTATGCCTCTGTAACTGGATATAATACGTTTTATAGGTAAATGTGTGTACTTCAATTAAATGCTTTCGAAGGAAATTCACTTCATATAATAACTTATAGCTAGTTATCGTTAACTTAAAAAATATGTGTGTATGTTTAACAATACAATACCGATTATATTTTTAGAAATCTTTTTAGATATATATATATATATATAATAGTTGTTAACATTATCGTCTAATCAAAATTACTTTATGATAATACATTAATTTCATGGAGGAAAATTTTGCTGTTTTTGGCGGATAAGTTTATTAACTGCTGGTCCCGTTTTCCGTCGGCGGTGCATCGTCAATATTCTTTTCAGGTATGAAATTTGTCCATTCGTTGGTTGTTAGGTCCAAGTATTCGATAGTATTTAGGAAGCTTTTACCTATAAAAAGTTATAAACATTATAAAAACACCCAATATAACCGAATATAATTTCTAATAATGCACAATTAATATTATATTACATCCCCAATGTATCAAATTGCTATCTAGCATACACCCCGCGTAACAAAAAAGCGGAAATGGCAGTGACATAAGTCTCCGGAAACACTTCAGCGCATTGGCCTTTTGTATATATCTCCCATTTTTATACCCATTCCGTGTACCACCCATTCCCAGATCCTTGTGCCATGTACCAATCTGTACAGGTCCTAGGCCGATTGGTATGTATAGTCTTCTGGGTTCATTTTGGTTTCCCACAAATTGCCCGTCTTCTAGGGTCCTAGGCCTTGCCTTCACATAAGATGTGGTATGCGGTCTCTATTGCCCCTTCACACAGTCTGAAGCTTGGGTGCTCAATGTCAACCCCAATTTTCTGTAGGTGTCCTTTCAGTGCGCAATGTCCTGTCAGGTGACCTATTACTGTACGAAGGTGATTAGTAGTTCGTCAGTCTTCTTTATTGATGGCTCCTTGATAAAGGTTTTGCCATGACTTTGCCTGGTTGTATTTTCCCAGTATTCTTTATGTTGTTCTTGGATCCATTTTCGTATTTGCCCTCGTACTATATTTTTAGACACTCCCAGGGCAGGTTCTGGGCCTTGTCATTGCCTACGATTCCCGACTGTCCATGCACCCACAACAAAGAGACTTTATTGCGTTCCGCGAGCACATTCAGTTCCCGAATGCATTTCCAAGCCATTTTTGATGTCACTTTAGGTTAGTGTCCTAAGTGTCACCTGACTATCCGTTGCAATATAGATCCGCCTATTATTAAGAGCCCTCTTATTGTTTTCTATTCCACAATGCAATATAGTTTACCACAGTGGTGTATTTTATTACCGGGATGGTGATCTTTGTATCCCCCACCTCACTATATACTTCAGCTCCAGGTTCATGCTAGGTCTTTGACCCGTCTGTAAACCCGAGCTTGTCCCCGCATGCTGCTTTTCCCAGCTTTCCCGATCCGTGATTTCCATCTCGAAATTCCTGTTAAATATATGAATGGGAATCATATGGTCTGTTTTCGTTCCCAATAGGTTTCCTCCCACATGATTGCCAATTTTGTGCCCCAACTCTGCATATCTGTTGCTCGAGGATTTTAGCAGTCGGGAATACTACATTCTTGCCTCCCGCATTGTCACCACATGAAGCGGTGGTAGGTTTAGAAGGAGTTCCATTGATGCTGCCGGCGTTGTCCGCATTTCTCCTGTTATACCCAAACATGCAAGCCACTATCTTGCTGAGCTCGGTTACAGCAGTTTGTTGCTGCACCTTTACCCATCATACCAAGGATGCATACGTGATCATGGGCCTAACCACCGTGATATACGTCCAGTACATCATTCTTGATTTCAATCCCTATGTTTTTCCATGGGCTCTCCTGGCCAACGTAAGTGTTGCCTGCCTTGGTTTTGACTCTCTAAAGCTGTCTGTTCCAAGTAAGCCTTGGGTCCAGAATGACTTCAAGATATTTTACTTCGACAGACAACTTTATTGCTTCACCCAGGAGTCTTAACAGTCCTAGGCCGTCCGGTTTCCTCCTTCTTGCGATTGCTATTGTGGTCGTCTTAGAAGGACTTATTTTAAGCCCGTCTACCTAGAGCCATTTTTGTACAACATGTCGTGCGTTCTGCATCTTGTCCTCTACTACGTTGTTAATTTAGCCTGGATCAGGATGACAAGTTCGTCCGCATGTCCCAAGGTTTTGTGCCCTTCTTGGTCCAGTTTACTATTGCTGCAGCTGTATATACAACTGTGTATTATCCAAAACTTACCGGAAAATCCACCCACAGCGTACAGACGGTCTCCTACAACTGCAACTTCGACATTAGCCCTTGGTATCGTCATGCTGGGGCCAACTTCCCAAGTTTTCGTCTCTTGGTCGTAGGTTTCCGTTGAAGCGAGGGTGTGAGAGCCATCTGATCCGCCCACCACGTACAGCTTATTGCCAAACACAGCAACACCGCAACCGCGACGCGCCGTTATAAGCGGTTTCGACATAGTCCACCTGTTAGTGATCGGATCGTAGGTCTCCACCGAATTCAGACAGTTCCAAGCATCGCAGCCGCCGATCGCGTACAGCAGATTTCCGTAGGAAGCAACACCAGATTGATACCGACCTGAAATTAATGGTGAAGTTGGATAAATTTAAGTGATATGCGATATAATTCATTCAAAGGGTAAAGTTTTTGAATATAGTTTTAGGTATAGGAATGGGAATCCACGTGTGTCCGGAACACGTACACCGAATTAATCAATTTATTGGGAGAAGTGATCGGATGTTGTGTTTAGCATTTACAGCATTAGTAAGGAATCCACTAAGCGCTTATGAAACTTTAATCTCATTTCTGGAATTTCAACACGAAATATAAGGATGCTCTGATGACCTAACGGAAATGTGAATGTTGAAGTAAACTTTTGTAAATGAATGTGGTCAGCATTATAGTTGTAGCATCCACTACTGTCTTGGAATTCATTCCTAACTGAAAAGGAGGACTAAAGAACATACCAGCATCCTAAATTGATCCAAGTCTTTCAATCAATTAGACTGTGAGCCAGTTCGTTCTCTATTCATATAGGTTATGTTACTGCAATTAACTCTTTGGTGTTTCAAAAATAGAGTGGGGACATAAATATATGGGAAACGTTATTTAAGCACTTTCAAAAAAAAAGAAAAATACAATACAATCAAGCTTACGTGTATATCAGATTTTACGACTATTTTAATATTAAACCAAAGTCAATAAAGTTGCATAAATAATTTTTAAACCTGTAACAACAGTTATAACATTTTATTATAATATATTTGAATGATGTAAACCATATTAAAAGGAGTAATTTGTACACTTACCAATATTAAGTGGGGATATCGACGACCATCTGTTAATCTTAGGATCGAAAACATCACATTGCTTAATACCAACTTGTCCGTTCCAGCCACCAATACAATAAATTAAATCATCCAAATCACAAACGCCTGGATTACTCCTAGCCAATGGAAGTTTTGGCAGATCCATCCATTTACCTAATTATAAGGAAATTTATTAAATAAAATTCCCCGCATTTCCGTATTTAAAAACACTTACCAATATTTATATCTAACATCTCGACGGTATCCAGTTCCGTAGTTCCATTACTACCACCGATGGCATAAACTTTGTTGCCAAGAATGGCGATCTGGAACCTGCCTCTGCCTTGTCGCATGGATCTTAACTGAGACCATTTGTTAGTTTCGGGAATGTACTGTTCTACACTACGCAAGCATTCGATTCTATCATAACCTCCTGCAATAAATAGGTAATGTTGGCGTAAATAAATGGGAGCGGTTTTATGATGTGATTATTCAAAGGTACTCACCACATACAAGGAGGGTGTTATTCAAGTTTCCACACCCGACAGCGCATCGCGGGCAAGACATATTGGCAAGGGTGTAGTACATGTCGGGTTTCTCTTCGTTTGTCACTTTGCAAGTTTCAGGAACAGTAACTGGTGAAGGCGTGGTTGGAACGTTTAGTCTATGAAATAAACTTAATGACAAAACCATGGAATGTCACAATCTTTAATTACACTACCTTAATTTAATAGAGAGCTTGGCCAGTTTTCCAGCAAGAGTAACCAAAGCTATAAAACTGTGTTCACTAAGATTGGTCGTCGCAATCATATTCCAATGGGGTTGCATTTCTAATTCCAACTCATCACCAATCTCCCTCGAGTAGATTAACACCCTCGGCTTGCTCGGCTGGCCTAATTGCTTGCGTTTACACTTAGTTTGGGAGACGTTCTTAGAAGACAGTTTCTTATAATCTTGGACAAGTTCGGTGTCGCAAACGTCACCTATTTTCCAAAATTAGTATTACGCCCTTAAATTCTGCATATAAATTATATTTTACCTGTCGGGAGACTGTTACAATCTTGAAGAGAGTTATCAATAGCCAGGTACAACATAAAAGTATTTTCGGTTAGTGTTGACAAGTTCAAGTTATCCTCTGTAACCTGCTTCCTGATCCAATCTAGCACAAGACGACATAAGGAGTTGGGGTTTACCATGGACATTTCCTCTTTCGACTGATTCAAGACCACAATTTTTATGCAATTCAAGTTTAGGAGATATGAATTTTCCCTTATCTGATCAAACTGTAAATGGAGGAAAGCAAAAATGCGGATTCATTAAAACTTTTGGGGGATTTATGCTACGTACATTTACGCCGATATAATCGTCAACTTGTTTGATGAAATCTTTGTTTTTAGCGATGCCCGGTAAGGAACGTATTTCGATACAGTTCTCTATAGAGAGGTACTGGATGAGATGCTGGGCGCATTTTCTGGTGACCCGGTCGATTTTCAAGTGGGACGCAGCTATGTATACAGCTTTAACCTATGAAAGAAAAAATGAATGCTTTATATTGCAAAAATACTATTTAGAGGTACAGAATGACCAAAAGTAAATCTCTTCTCCTTTTGCTAACGGGAAATCCACTTTTTGAGTTGGGTTTCAAAGTTCTTTCTGTTGTTTTAAGGTTGCTTTTGATCATAGAAAGATAATTATTTTATGTATGATTTGATATGAAATATCATACTTCTATATTTATTTCAGCATCGTATTGAAATTTTCAATATGTAAGTAACGTCAGCTTTCTGTATTATACGATAATGAAACAACTGTAAACACGATTAAATTGCTTTTTGAATATTTATATACATTAGCAACACGAATGATAGTGATACAATAGGCCTCAAGGCCGCAGTGTTAAGTCTCTGTATTAGGATACAAACAACAACAATATGTATAATACATTTCATTGATTTAAAATACTTTCAAAATGCCTGTTCGCTTTTTTGTTATTCTTCTGTGTATATTAATTGCTATTTCTTTTGAAGAACGATATTTTAGGCTCGCATAATACACAATTAAGCGACGCCTCGTGCATCTCAGAATCAGACTCTACTTTTCTTTATTTTCTATTAGTTTTTTTTTTAGCTTTAGTTTAGTCTTAGTATAGTAGTATAATATATACTGAAATAGATTAAATATTGTCACGTTTTTATATATAAATTGTTTAAATTATGCTTCGTTTTTCTAATAAAAATTACTGTAAAGGGAACGATTTTTATTGTTAATACGTATCTAAGCACATTTTGTCGATGGCCGCCCATTGATGATCTCCAGATTTAACACCGTTAGATTTAGATTTGTTTCGTTATTTGAAAAGCAGAATTTATAAGAAACGCTTACACCACCTTGATAAGTTGCAGCCATTTAAAGAGAAATTGGGGACATGACACAAAAGACTTTAATAAAGGTCTTTGATAGTATGAAAAGTAGTATTGTTTCATAACATGCATTCAAAATGAATGCTTGATTTACAATGCAAAGCTTTTTAAATCAAGGCATGTTATGAAACAATAATGGTTTTAAAAATAAATAAATGAAATTTTAAACTGATTTGTTTTTTTTGTGGTTTCCGTAAATACTGTTTGAAGATTATTATACATTATTTTTGTTTTTACTTATTTTTGCAATAAATTTCTATAATTTTAGTTTATTTCATAAATTGTCACCTTGGTATAAAGAAAATAGTGTTACACCACCGCATTCTTTCTGTAATTCAGAAAATCCAAGTTAGTAACACAAGTAATGTCACCAACCGATATAATTTAAGTTGGCGACATTTTCAGTCACGTGGTTCTCCGGAATGGTTGCTCCCTCTGTATTGTCAGCGAGACAGCCAGCTCCAATAAGTTTTCCTTTTCCAGATTTTGTTTTAAAAGAATGTAAACATTGCCAGCGTTTCTGTTTACTCAAAAATTTACATTGGCATTATGATCAACACCAATAACGCAACACATCTTAAGGTCAATTCATGTTTTGATTGCTATAAAAGAGTTGGAATTGTTTCTAGTTTCATTTGGCAAACTTTTCCAATATAAAATTTTAGAGCATGCGTTCTACCGGGAGTACAGTATTTTTTAAATGGTGTAACATCTGTAATCCTTATAAAGAAATATTGTATTATCATTAAGAGGATATTAAAGCAGGCATAGGAGGTTTGGAGGACAAAAACTGGAAAAGGAGCACCTGCTCTCCACTAAGACACTATCTGGCAGCCTTAGCTCAGGGTCGCTTTATCAGTTTCATCAGAGACAACGTGAGACCTGCAACTTACATTACGAAATAGTTTGTTGCTAATGGTTGGTACTTCTTAGAGTTCCCAAAAATCACTGAATCACCTGTTGTTGTTGTTTATTTGTGTTGCGTTTAAATGTATTTTAAAGATAATGTGTGCGTTCAGGGAGTTCAGGCGTTCCGTGCGGCGCTGAGCTGCGCTAGATCTAGCGGTATCCTGAACGCTACCGCTAGGACCACCACTAGAACTAGCGGTCGCCATCTTTTCTAACGAAAATAAATTGCGCTGGATAACTTAGCGGAGAAAGGTGGGAACACGCGCTAGCCATTCAAATACCAATTTATAAAAATATGGGAACGATGTTAAATCACCAAGGATATAGTGATCTACAATGGTTTCTCTTCTACCGATGTCGAAAGAACGCTCAAGAAATTCCAATATAAACAATTTCTGATAATTTCC
>JARFOC010000171.1:212375-229330 GCA_031763485.1 Osmoderma eremita
AAGCTACAACAGGTGTTCGAATACATTTCCGTTTTCGTCGATACACTTTCTGCACCTCTTCACAACGGATTTTACAGCGCATGAACTCCCTGAACGCAACTAATAGTGATTTATATGAGGCGAATGTTATTGTAATTAAAAATGGGACCTTGTATGGTTTGCGGTTGCGGCGTGGATGAAATCAAATGTTAAATTTGTATATATTTGTAGGTATGTATTTATTTTATTTAATATATGACATGAAATGTAATAACTAATTGTGTGTAAGTATATACTTTCTTTATATTTCTACATAAGAAAGATTTCTATTACAATTGAAATGTTTGCTACGTTATCAGGCAGCATTTTTTTTACCGAAACGCAGTATATACGTATTACGTACACATAAAAGATTACGTTGTATTTAGATTTATCTAACTTGACAATTTTTAATTACATTATGGTTTAATACTCAAAATCTCTAACTTGGATAACTAAAATAAGTGAAAGGCAACTTCAGTTTCATGAACATAGATATTTGAATATTAATCATAAATCAAAAATTGTCAAATGCTACTTAAGAATTAAATAAAACCATAATAGGGATATGGGCACTTCTAATTCCGAGTTATTTTCGTTACTTGCGCCTACACCTTTCATCACAACGGACCAATACAGTTTTGCGAACCGAAAATTGTAAAGTTGCACGTCTCGAGTTGTCCCTAGTTTCACGTAATATATTGCCGTGATAGGATCGATGCTCTCATTCAAGTTCAGCTGACGATATCAGCCCTTAACGTACTGTATACGGAGTCGTTGCGTATTAATACTATTGACATTATTCTATCTCACCTGAGTGCTAGGAATTTCCAATTGCGCTGTATATGCGTAATCAACCAGCAGTTGGAAGGCGGACTTATCGAACCCCCCATTCAATTTGTACGTGATAATGTTCTCATTGCGTTTCTGTTCTTGATCGGTGGAGAATAATTCGAAGAGGTACGGCGATATGCTGGCGAGAACAGCCCTATGAGCGTGTATCTCGATGTTTGCGACCTATACGAACAAAATAGAAGATATTTACGCCGGTGTTTTGGCTATAATGTCGGAATTTCTTAAAAATTCTCTTTGGTGATATTAAGAGATAAGGGAGGGCAAATCGACAAAAAAAAGAATGTATGAACAGGGCATATGATTGATGAAAGAAACTATAAAATAAAAAAGGAAAGGTTACCGTCACCTACTTCAAGTAACGCTTCTGTAAAAACATGAAAAAATTAAAAAGTTCTCCTTAAGCGTAATGCATAATAGAATATAGGGTAATTGTAATAATACTTAACAGAAAAATTTTACCTAACGATGAGTTGTGTTTATATAGGATTACGTTCTGTAATTATATAGAACAATTAAATTTGAGCGGTTTTACTACATCTACAATAACTCTTTACTATAATTTGCATATCTTATAAGCAAGGCCACTTTACAAAATTTCCCCTTTTTAAAGGAAATTGACTGGTGAACCATGTAAATACTTACTACGACCTACCATTAGTACTACTGATCAATAGCAAATATATGTACTTCAAATAAATCAACGTAAAGCCGACCCTGTTTAACAGACGTGTAAATGTTACGTAAACAGCTACTGGAAACGCAGTAAACATAAATGAAAATAACGTACGAGATATTTGAAAATCTTACGACCCTTATTCACGAACTGACCATCGAGATTAATTAAAAACAGACTTAAAAGCTACTCACTACTGGTTAAAAATAGTCAAATATGATGAACAGGGCACCCAGTAGTGTCTCTGGCCGTAACAATTACAATTCCACGAAAATTTTGTCAGTTGACAAGCGATGATTCTCCACGATTGTGTTATGTGTACCTTTTTTTTTAGTTTTTTTTTGATTCAAAAAATTTGATAAAATGCAAAGTTGCAAACTGAGAAAATTTCGTAGAATTTGACGTTGCACGGCCAGTGCACATACGTGAAGAATAACGTCACAAAAGTGACGATTTTTTCTCATCATGTTAAGTGCCGAGAGGGTGTTACTCTGGAGCTCTTCGTCCACGAAGAGGAAGTCCGCCTCTGTCTCTTTGGAGTGGTCCATTGATGTGGTCTCCGAGTTCGGCGGGGCAATCCCTGGAAAGCAAATAAAAGAGATAAAGAAATAACAATAATATAAACTTTATTACATCTACGCATAGCGTAGAAAATAACGTTACAATAAAGATAGGAAAGAAAAAAAAACTTTTGAGAATACAATTAATACTACAATTAATAACAGCTTCACATCTTCTGGGCATGCTTAAAATGCATCGATCAAAGACATCTTGCAAGATGAACCAGAAGAAGGCATTGACCATTCCGATATTTCTGAAGAAGAGATTTTTTAAAGTAATCACGATACTGAATCAGAAGAGAGTGGTGATGATACAGGCGAGCAGAATACAAACGATGAAGATTTGTTTTTGGAAAAGGGGCCAAATTTGGAGGGTCTAAAAAATCGCTTCGTCGACGTGCACCTGAAGCAAATAAGACCAGGCATGAGGGAATAGATCAATCTTTGATATGGAAGAAAACGCCGTACAAAGCGCCATCAAAGATAAAGAAACAAAATATAAAAACTGTACCTGGGCTTACATCAAGGTCCGCAGACGGATCACGGATGAAGTAAGCGCATTTTATAAAATAATAGACGCAGAAATGATTCAAAGTATTGTCAAATATACAAATATGTATATCGAATCCAAGCAAAGTACTACCTCATATGCTCGAGAAAGAGATTGTCAAGTTACCACCATATGTGAGAACTGGGCTTTGATCGAAATTCTTTTCCTAATCGGTACTAAAAAAGCATCTCACACCAATGCTATAGAATTATGGAACAGCGATGTAACTGGAATACAGATACTAAGGTCAGTAATGAGTTATAAGCGGATCTTGTTTCTCTTGAGATGTCTACGCTTTGACGACAAGTTAACACGAAATGACAGAAAAAACACTGACAAGTTGCCACCGATTAGAGAAATATTGGATTCAGTCGTGAATAATTGTAAAGCCAGTTATAGCGTCGACGAGTATGTTACTATCGACGAAATGCTGCATCCGTTCAGAGGCCGCTGTAGTTTCATAGAATACATATCCAGCAAACCGGCTAGATATGGTATAAAAAACTTTTTACATCAATAATTTAGAAGTTTATTGTGGACAGCAACGTAGTGGGCCAAAGAAAGTGTCTAATTCTCCAATTGATATTGTGAAACGACTAGCTGCACCAATTGAAAATTCAAATAGAAATTTGACTACAGACAATTGATACAGCAGTTTGTGTCTAGTGAAATATCTTTTGGAAAAAAGATAACATTTATTGGGACAATTCGAAGAAATAAACGCGAAGTGCCTCCGGAATTTCTTGCAAATAAAACCCGGGAACCTTAGTTTTGTCTTTTTGCCTTTCAAAGCGATGCGACATTAGTATTATACGTACCGAAAAATAACACAGCCGTTATATTATTATCTACAATGCACTATTTGTCCATAATGGATGATGTGACACAGAAACCCGAAATAATCAGATTATAACCATACAAAAGGAGCAGTAAACACCAAAGACAAAATATTTGCTGCATATAGTGTATCCAGAATCACTAAAACATGGCCTTTGGCCCTATTTTTTGTACTAATAGAAGATACCCAGGTGTTGCCCTAATATCTATTATACATTTATGCGATTCATCCTTTCAACTTTTGGTTACGAGTATACTGATGTACTTTGTATTGTGGTTATTTAATAAAAATAAGCGCGCGCGTCCGCCAGAAGGTTAAGTTTACATATTTTTGAAACTGGTTAGTTGCAAATATTCTTTTTGTGCGACATAGAATTTTATAAAACTTTGTTTCTGTAAATTGAAAAAGTAATGTAATCTACTATCCAGTTTTCGGTGGGACACAATGTTCAGTATGACGATAAGGTTTGTTAATTTTTAGCTCAACGTTTCTTTTCTTCGCGTCATAGCTTAAATCAACAAGATTATATTTTTTGTTTCGTCAGTTATTTATAGTAAGTTATTTCTGAAAACTGTTATGACGGGAATAATTACGTTAACTTAATTACCAAGCGGTGGCGTGGCGTCAGTTCGCAAATAAGTTGAACGTCTCTTTTTACGTATGTGTCCTTTTAATAAATAAATAAACTTTTCACGTGGGAACAATAGATAAAATCAGTTTTAATACTTGCATTAAAGTGTTACCGAATTTCTTCTAATCTCCTAAAATATCATGTTGATGATTATAAAATTGTATAATCTGTTAAAAAATCATGATAAGAAATACCGCATTTAATTACTTAACTAGGTAGGCATAACAATAAAATAAATAAATAAAATTGGTATTTGTAAATCAAATCAGTGCCCGATATAATTTTATCAGATTAGTGCTCAATTCATTGGTATATTTTAAAGAGGCCCTAAAATGTGTTGCAGCTAATTTCCAGAAGATATAATGTTTAGTAAATGTCTTTATTTTTGATAAAATTAAGCCTTTAAGTCTAGGGACTTATTATAAGACTTTACACACATGAAAGTTACAAAAAAATAGAAATCTTAAACTTTTCCATAAGTGAACATATCTTTTTATCAAGGATGATCAGATTTCTGCTTGTAGATATTGTGCTAATTTTAACCCAAATATTATTAATGTAGAATAGAGATTTTACAATCCCCAACAATAAGAACCAAGTTGATTCGAACTATTATTAAAACTTTGGAATTACTGCCAATGAAAGAAACTGCGTATTCAGTGTGCTTATTGCGTATTAACACAAGTTAATGTTGGTGTTTTCTTTTTGTATTGTGTTAAATGTGTCTTTTCAAACAAAGTTTTAGTCAGAATATCGACGCTATTGCAGTAAACATTTTGTCTAACATTGCAGAAAAAAAATTATGTTTGTTCAGTAGGTAGTACGTAAAGAACGTAAATATTTCCGTGACCTCAGAAAAGAAACAAAAATAACGTGACATTATCAAATCTGAGAGCTTCAAACCTTTTTATTTTATTTTAGAAGAACTGGAAATGGACAAAAGGACCATCTCTAAAAGAATCTATTATTAATTTTATGGGTTAGATATTTCTAACGATATTAACATAAGTTTGGTGATATATCAAGCACAAATTTTGAATTAAAAATAAAATGTTGAACTTTCAAAAACAAAAATAACATGTTTGAAGATAATTCTAAACATTTCCGGTAAAATATAAAACGGACTACTCGATTGTGTACCTCTGAATTCTTGTTTGCATCTATGTCATGTTAAGAAGGCTTATACAACCTGTACTAATCAACGACAGACTTCAGAACACATCAGATAGAATTTCTCTATACGTTTCTAGATTGCTCTTACATAAATACTTAATATGACGCGTGTATGTATATGAATGTATCTCAGAGTATTGCTATCATGTAATAAATCATTTTTATGAGTGGTGTTTAATAAATAATTCATATTCCTTTTCATTTTTGGGCACGTGAATGATAATAATCGCAGACGTACTTGTACATACAACGTGGTGCTGGTATCATTAAGTTAGGCTGATCATTTTACAACATGCTATTTCGACCAGAGGAGTTTTTGAAATGGCAATGAGATTTTACATATTCGTTGACAGTTCTGATTTATCATTTGTTATAAACGACTCTATGTTTTCATGCTTATTTTACAATTTTAATTGATGTATGATGATGAGATCTAATTTACAATCAACCCCTAAGACTCATTGATTTTAAAACATAAATTATCCGAGATTTTGGTCATAGTTATCGGACAAAATGAAGCAACAAACATATTTAACAGACTATTATTGAAAAATCAAAGTAGACTGTGATTGGATTTTTGTATCTATTTATTTAAATGATTCAATACATTCTTGTGTCTCATATTGATGTACATTTAAAGAAAATAGTGGAAAATAAATCTCATTAAAAATAGAAATATTTTTATTCCACAATGACTAGTGCGTCAAAAGTAAAGCAACAAAAATAAATTTTCCATAAACCCATGAATAACAACAAAGACAGTAAGGAATTATTATAATATTAACTAATACCTAGTTGCGAAACCTTTTTGTTTTATAACTTCAGCACACCCCTTAAGCATTGACGACATTAATTCTTCAATAACAGCACCATCCATATTTTTCCAATCTCGTTTAATGTTTTAGGTAAGTTCAGCCTTATTGCGATATGTGCGGCCACGAATACGTCTCTCGACCTCTTTCCATAGATGCTCTATGGGATTTAAGTCGCGAGATTGGGCTGGCCTTTCATGGCGCAAATATTATTTTACACAAACCACTCTTTCACCAACTTTGAAGAGTGTTTTGGATCGTTATCGTGCTGCAATATAAACTTCAAAGGCATCTCCCACTCTGCATAAGGCAACATAACATCCTGTAATATATCCCGATAATAATATCGATCCATGATGCCTTGTATGAAGTGCAGAGGCCTCATAACGTATGGGGAAAAACATCCCCACAGCATAACACCACCACCACCACCATGCTTCACAGTAGCTGTTGTCCGTCTGATTTAAATAGATAAAATTTGGGTTGGTCACTGAAAAGCACTTTTTTCTCAATCATTTGCTGTCCACATAATATGCTGTCTAGCAAATTCTAGTCGCGCATTTCTATTTTGGTTACTAATAAGCAGTTTCTTTGCCGTTCTTCTTGGAAATAGTCGAGCTCCTACTAATCTTCTTTGAATGGTTCTGCTACCAACATTTAAATTATGAATATCAGCCTTTATTTGCGGTGCAGACTTCAATGGATCATTTCTACTACTAGTACGTCTATGTGTTCCCTTATCATTGTAGTTTTTTTAAAATTATTTTTGATACGTTGTAACACTTTATTTCAAATCTTCTCGCAATACTACAGTCTTCCATTTTTCAAATATGCAGTTATTACTTTTGCCATTAATTCAGTTGTTATTGGAATACCTTTTGGCATGTTTCCTTTAGTTAAAAACAATGATTGATACTCTTTACAGCACTGTTAGGTTGTAAAATGAATGAAATTTGGTATAAACTATGAATGTTGCTCTAAAACTTGTGTCGCCATCAAAATGAACTAATATTGAATAGGTTGCTGTAAATAAAAGAATGTGCACGTGATGAGCCGGAACAATAAACACATGTTGTGTATTTTTATCTGATATTTCAGTATAGGTAAATATGATAAGGAATCTTGTGGTATTTGCGGTTTTTTACAAAATATTAACAAAGGGTAGTTTATTGCTTCATTTTTGTCTGAGACTGTATATCTTAATTTTGCAACATTTAAATTTATTCATTTGGTATTATTCCCTTCAGGAAAAAGATACAATACTGAAAGCACGAGAATACAATAATTGAAGACATTAATTCTGCGAATTTAGATGTACCAAATTTGTAATTCTTTGTAAACTTGAAAACATGTATTGCTCAATATGAAAGAACGCAGTCTTCTAAAGAAGCGATAATTTAATTATGTTTAATTGAGTGACATATGTATTATGTAATGAGAAGACCTTCAAACGCACCTTTTTTTAACCGTTCAACACTTGGACGGTAGGTATGAAAGAAAATCTCTTTTTAAATTTTGATATGCGGTGAAATTATAAGGTTTCCAAAATGTATAGGAACTTAAAATAGTAAACCGAAATTAATAGATATAAGGATTTTAGAGCGTTAAATGTACCGATTCTTCTGGCATTATTTTATTTCACGAATATAGCCAGAAAGAAAAACGATTGCCTGTAGCGTAAGTATACTATATAAAACTACTTTAAAAGTACTTAAAATAAGACTGTTATTACAGAAATAGCAGCACAACTCTTTTTTAATGATGGAATGAAATCATTTCTAAGCATCGAGATATGGTAACCTTGTATATTTATTTGTTTATCGACAAAATAATTATACTTAAAACTTTAAAAATGACTTTCTTTTTTTTCTTTTTTTTAGTATATTCCAGGTAAGAGTATTTTCAGTTAGCGCAGAATTAAAAATTAGAAATAAAAGAGAAATCAATGTGTTGTTAAACATTTATGCGAAACTGATATTATTTTGACGGCTTGAACTGTATGTATACTACCCAGCAGTACCGCTATAAGAAGGTCAAAAAAAATAAAGATTTGAAAAATTGCTACACCGACCGGCGTAAACACAAGTTTGAAAGCGCTAGGCATCTGTGGGGGGTGTCGACGGTTCGAATCTCCGTTCCGGCAATCGATTTTATAAAGATAGGTTGCGGCAAGGATGGTCGGTACCTCTCAATGTTGAGAATAAAACAACACTGATGCCCTCTTACGGCGAAGAGAGGCAGTAACAGGCCATACACTTCGCACACGCACACCAATACATAGGCCTCAGTGTCAAGCTTCTGCATTAGGATACAAATAATAAACACGAGCTTTCCCGGGCCCATCACATAAGCCAGAAATTTGTTTTTTTCCCGAAAAATTTCAGGAGCATATTGTGAAATATATTCTACACAATATTGTAAATATATACGGGTGTGCGCAAAAAGGTGTCAAATAAAAGTTTTAAGCAATAAGTTAAGTTATAAATCTAAAGTAAAGGCCGATTATTCATCCATATAAACTATACGAAAACTATATTTTTATTTTTAAGGCAACATATTCTATATTACGTATTATAATGTAGAATTCTTGATTCAATAGTCACAAAATTCGTCCCCACCTATTTTCAAACCTAACAGTTTTTGAGATATTGGATTTCTTTTTGCAAAAATGAATCATTTCTTAATAAATCGTTATTTGAATTTCTTACTAACTGTCGTAACTTAGACTTGGGATAAATATAGGATTTCTATTCGAAGTACAATATGGAATCTATTTAAAGCGCCATGATATTGAGTAGTCATAAAATAAATGTGCGATTTCGTTTCAGGCACTATAAAGTTCTTATAGTATGAAAGACGTAGTGATGCAATTTCTTGTGTGGCAAGGAATCTATTTTCAGTTGAATAAAAAGTTATTTAGACGCACCAATTCAGAAAAATAAGAAAATAGCAAACAGTGCACAAGTTCAATTTACCCCGTAGTGTCATCCGCATCCTCAACTGGGCTAAGCATAAAGAGGAGTGAGACCACTTTAGACTTAACAGAAGCTCCAACGAATCTTGTAAAATACTAAAACAAAATCATCTAATGATCTGCAAGCGTCACCAAATAAAACATATTCAATTAGTCAAAGAATTAAAAGTTTTATGTGCAAATTTTGGTGGAGGCGCGGCTTAAATAATTTCTTTTTTAATTTTTAACAGCTACCATACTGTTATTTTTGACTGCGTAACACTAATACCAGCAGCAGGAAGCGGCAAGTAATATAGTAATTGCACTTATTATGAAGTTCTACAGCAAAAATTTCTGATTCTGATCTACTTGTATTTGATAATTATAACACAATTCATAACGGCTTAATCAGATACTGGCGAATCTGATTATGAGAAGCAACATTCATCATGATAATCGTATTTACTCAAGCTAGTCAATCTTTCGGATAAATACAAACAAACGATTCGTAATGTCGTTTCTTCAAAATTATTTCTTTATCTCTCGCTGAATTCAAAGAAACTAAAATTTTATTGCGAGAAATACAAATATAAACAAATAATGAAAAAAATATCCTAATAAAAAATTATACTTTCTGTTCATCAAAATATCCCCCTTTGGTTTTTAGTACTACCCACACCGGCATGCGGTGACTTAATTTCTGGAGAGTTTTTCCTGGGAAATATTATCCCATTCTGTTTCAAGAAGCCTTCTTTCGAAGATGGAAAAATTCTTCGTATCCGTCTATCCCGTTCATCCCACAATAATTCGATGGGGTTCACATCCGGACTCAGAGGGGGTGAGGGCATGATCTACAAAACGTTGCCTTCTGCTTGAGAAGAGAGATAATCTTTACAGATCTGCCGTATGCTTAGAGTCGTTATCGTGCACAAACACGAAATTCTCCCCAATTAACCGAGGTCCCGATATGACAGCGTTCTCTTAGAGAATGCGTCTATAATTTTCTTTGCGCATAATGCCATCGATTTTTACAAGATCTCCGGTCCCCGCACTGCTGAAAAACCAAACCATCACTGAACCACCACCGTGCTACTGTACTGTAGGAACGACGCAATCGCGCAACACCGTTTCGCCTCTCGTACGCCTGACAAAAAGTCTGCGCTTTTGACCAAATACTTCGACCTTGGACTCATCAGGGACGTTCTTCCAATTTTCTTCGGTCCAGTTTTCAATTTTCAGCCCACTGTGGTCGCTTTTGGCGGTTTCGCCGACGCAGCAACGGTTTTCTAACTGCAACGCAACCGAAAAGCCTGGCTTCCCTTAAACGGTGTTTTGTCGTGGTTACTGAAATCTGTCGTTCGCATCCCCTGTTGATTTCTGGCGCCATTAAACGCCGATTTCGCTTGCTCAAAACTTTAAGGCGTCGATCTTCTGCCTGCGTCGTTATTTTTGACCGTCCTGGGCGATTTCGGTCCAATCTTCCGGTGGTTCGGTAACGTCGAATAGTGTAATGCACTGTTGATTTGGTAACATACAATTTTTCAGCAATCACACGCACTTCCTCGTGCAATGTGAGAATAGCGGATCGCTTTTCCACAGTTATTGGCTTTCCTCTCCGCATAGTATAAATAATATTACCAGATGCTGGTAAAGTTTTACGATCCCAGAAAATATTTACATGCAATTAAAAATACATCCCCGCAAAGCATGCTTTATTACCTACTATTATATTAAATTAGAATTTCTCATTATAATACTTATGGTAATGAGGATCTCACACTTAATAACGTTATCGTAAGCTCTACATTGTTGTATAAGTTTTTCAATAAAATTGGAGCCATTGAATATTAAAAAAAAAATTTTTTTAATTTCTCGGAACTGTCCTAACTTATACAACTCTATACATATGTATAATACACGATTGTTATTTTAAATCCGGAGACTATAATTGCCAACTTATTTTTAACGTGACGATAGTTGTAAGTGCGTTGGAGCATATTGTTGTAAGCATTCTAGAAAGCAAAAGGTCTTTGCGTTCTAAAATAGCGAGTTATACAGTGGTTTTCGGAAAGTCGTGGATAAATTTGACAAAATCATTACAAACGTGTTTTATAAAAGAATTATAAGTAATATCAAACGACAAATGAACTATACAAAGATGGCAATTAAGTAATGTGAATCTTTTCACAAACTCCATTCATTTTTGCAAATTTATTAATAATAACTTTATTTGCAATATGGTAATAAAAAATAGTTTAGTGTGCGTCCACAGCGACGCCTCAACCTTCGACTGGTATATAGCCTTCTACGCTCGCCTCATCGACAAGTGAAAACACAATAGTTTTAAATATAAGTGCCACAACGACTGCTCGCCTATGGCCTAGCGCATACCATGACATCCTCGTCTGGTACAGAGGTATCGAGCTTAGTATTCTTGCCTCGCTTGGTACATCGCTCATCGAAATATTCATACATTTAAATGCACGAACGGATAAAGAAAAATTAATCCTGGCCGTGTTTTTTAATAAAATAATAGCAAGTACGGCAATTCGATTAATCCAATCAAATTAGCCGACATTCGAGTTGCCCCAAATTTAAAGAAAACCCCGGTCCAATTTAGATTATAATCGGTCCGTAATTGATTATACGTATATATGAATAATCTAAAGAATAATAAATTCTCTTCTTTTTAATAAAGAATACTTTTCATTGCGACTTCAGTGTCTTGGTTTCTAATGTATCGTCGTTTAGTTTTATTTACTTATGATTTTGATCAAGTTAAACGGTACAATGAGTTAAAATCATAATCTAAAATAACATCAAAGTCAACCAATCATATCACAAGGGGCGCAGACTCGACAAACAATAAACATAAAACCTTAGGGCTAGAAACATAAATATAGCCTATCATCATAATTTTAAAACGAATTTCGTGTGTTTGATCACGTCTTATGTCATTAAATAAATGATGATATTCGCCGAAATCATTCCCTTTTCTATTCAGTTGATGCATTCCAGCCTTTTCTTTTTGGTTTTACGTAAATGCCACTTTTTAAAGCACGGCACTTTCTTCATCAGAATTTGAAATAGATGACAGATCCATACTTATTTACTAATTAATACGTATACAACAGTCAAACTATCAAACGAACAACGTACTATGCGATGTGCGAGGCCAGGCCAGGATGCAATGTTATACATCAGGCGCCCGCCATTGTGAACGTACCCGTAGGAGAGACTGTTGTACCTTCGACTATATTTTTAATTTATAGTTACAACTTCGGTCTGAATAGTACAAATTGCAGTTATTGTGTATCAATCAATACTGCGATACCTTTTTGATACTTTTATCTTTGTAACGACCCATAAACTTATGTTACTAATAGCAAAAATAAAACCAGTGCGCTGCATAGTGGATCATGGCACAATATGGCCAGAAGTGCCCAATAAATATTAACATAAACAAAAAGAAAAAAGTACCAATTATTGTTTTATTTGCTAATACTCATTGAACGGGAATGACATGTTTAAAACAATTGTTTGGGTGTAAGCCCACATTACATTTGACGCAAATGAATTGACAAAAACCATATTCGCGATCAGTTTCACTACAAATGAGTATATGCCCAATATTATCATATGTCATCATTTACACGAGACATACGATCGTGTTGAGATTTAAAACCGTAACTTATCACAAAGCATTGAGCAATATATCTTCTGAAAACCAATGAACTTTTTCCATTTGGAGTAAATGGTTGTAATTTTTTCATAAGGTGCTATCCATTTACAATGGAAGCATCTGGCAGATAAAAGGCCAATACCACTTTCTTTGACGAATTATTGTCCTGTAAGTGGTTAGTATACCGTCAAGCTTATCTACATCACCCATAACCAAGAGGCAATTATATGAGGAATATTTTCTTCGATTGTGAAAACACGGTCCCAACAAGAAGAAGTGACGTTGTTATTTTCAAAATTTGTTGCGACAGTCACCACCTGTTGTCCCTCCACTGCAATATAAATGAACGATCATTTTTTTTTAAATATAATTTGCCCCTAGTGTCTCTTTGCTGGAAGGTGACACATTTCCAATCGATTTTCACGTATTGTCTCAATGGCAGAGTTTTTGATCGATTAGATAAGAAAGTAGTGGAAGACTTGTGAAATAATTATCGAAGAATTTAATTGTGTGTCATTTATTCTTGGATACTTCGACCTGGTTCAACGATGGAATAATAACATCACCCCCAACACCCAATTCTTTGGTCTTGTTTGGGTCTTTTTCTGTGTAAATTTCAAATCCATACATATACCCGCTACTAAAATACAAAACCCAATTTTTATATCCGAAACGAATGGGCTTCCATCTGATAATATTGTTCCGCTTGCCATAATATGGCACTAAACTATCGCCAATGGATAGATTTTCATCCAATCCTCCATGTCTTTAGAAATTTTCATTGAGTTTGTCAAGTGGAGGCCGCAATCTATACAGCCCATCTTCTCTAACGATTTTACTCTCGTCGTTAAAATGGATATTTTTCAGAATGTTTTCAAATCTTTTGAGTCTTATACTGTTCTGAATTAGTAGAATTCCAACTGACCTGATGTGCGCACGTCACATGATCGATACATTCTTCACTACCTCCTATCCAGATAGAAAGGAGTGGAGATGTAACGAAAATAAACTGGCGCAAACAGACACCTGCTGGTTAACGGACGGTTCGAAAACACAGCAGTGCGTCGGCACAGGAATATTTTGCCATTGCCAGTCTACGCCATTGAGATGTGCGCAATAGATTTTGTACAAAAACCTCAAGCACAAATCAATAAAAATTTACAGCGATAGTCAGTCTGCTTTGAAAGCATTGGAGGCGCACAATGCCACTCTAAACTGATCTGGAGATGTAAAACTATTCTGAACATAATAGGGGCGTCCAATAAACTAACCCTAATCTGGGTACGCGAACTTTGCGAAGGCGAAGATTTTTGATGCAGATAAACAAACAGGCGAAACTTATGTTGAAAATCGAATAAAACCCTCAAATCCTTTATTTTGTTATCTCTAGGGATTGACTCAAATCCTATGGAATAATTGTAATACAGTGGATTTCGACATTTACTGTAAGAAATTGTCGAGCATCTACTAACGTTCAGAGAAATTCGATTACGTTTGCACCAATCTTCGATAATACGCAAGTTATTCTGCAAAAGAATACAATCATCAGTAGATTTAATGAGATTATGTATCTAGATAGTGCCGTAGTGGTGGGTTGGTTGCTAGACTGCTAATTTGAAGGGCCCGGGTTCGATTCCCAGCCGGCGCCAATAACATCGATGGCGTTTTTACGGCCACGGCTCGACTCAGGTTGCAAAAATGAGTATCTGGAAGTTAAATTCTGGGGTAATAATAGGCGGTCGACTCGTAGCGCTTGCCACGTTACAGCCCTAGTGTACCGAAAAGGCTAATAACCATGGCAGACCAGGAGGCTTGTAAATGGGGACTATTATTATTATTATGTATCTAGATCACCTGCATACTCTAAAAAGCTACAATTCAAGTTAGTTAATAGGTCAATTACATAGATATTGAACAGTAAAGGGTCCAGGAGGCCATAGAGAAAACATCCGACGAGTAGCCGTTGTAAAAAACGTAGCTTCTCCCAAATAAATAACTCAATGGAAGCTGAATAAAAGTTCGACACATACCAATAAGCTCCTACGATCTATAAAATCAAAAGCTTTGCAGTCAGTACTTATATAGCACATCTACTTGCCCACTTTGGTCCAATTTCGCAGAGATATATCGAGCTAAGCATCCTAAATTCGTAAAGCCATAAATTCATGTTGGCGAATGCTGTGAATGCACAATTATAGATAATCTGGTCTATAATTACTAGTTTTGATTACTTTACGAAATCACTGCATGCCGACGCAAAAGTAGGAAAGTGGCAAACGTATTGCAATAACAAATTTAGTTCGGATAACAACCTAATTTATGTCTGATTTTCACGTGTTTCATGATGGACGAAAATGAAGTGTGCAGAAGCAATTTTCGTCACGTTATTCTGTTTTTTTTTTGCGTGAAATGAGTCGATCGTGTGATAAATTTTATACATACTTGAAGGATCTATCAAGTACGAGGAGGCACTTCTAATGGATGTCAAGTAAAAACGACACGGTCACAATACGATTCAGTAAATAGCGCGAATTGCTCCGGTAGACGATCGATGCAAATCTAACCGTTTTTCTCTATAACCAAGAACGTCCGTGCATGCCGCAACGTATTCGCGCTTCTTACTATATTTATAAAAATAATCTCGTTAATAAAACGCGCGCGTTGTCCAAATTCAATTAAGCGCGCGGTATTTTGTCGTCACTTGGCGGTGGTTAAGATTAGATAAGAAAAGTTTACCACATATGACACGTCATAAAGTCAGGGCACATTTTTCAGAGCAGAGGAACACGACGCACTTACGAATTACGATTTGGAGCTTGCGACTGACGTGTAGTATTTACAAACATTACCTCGAGATATGTATGTATACCGAGGATTAAGGATGTGTTTATTATATCCCAATCTGTTTTAAGCATCGCAGTAATGATTTGGATACCTTTATGCGGGTAAGCAATGAAATGGCAGTCCATTTTATCAACGCAGTATTGATGTCACAATCACGAAGTTGTTATTATAATCAGGCGATACCATTATCATTAAAGCAATCTATTCTTTTCTCCTCTATTTATTATCTCACGTGATTTTTGGAAATTCTGATGGAAATCTTACTGTTGTAATGGCAAAGGCATCTTGCTTGTAAATTGGGAAAGTTAAAGACCACACTTGAATGTTTAATATTCAATAGATTGCAGCGTAACGTAAGTATAAAAATCCAAATAGACAAAAGCTCTCAAACACCAAATTCGCGTTTTCAGGTAATTAAAAAAAGGTATCCGGACACGACGAGTAAGTTCTACAAACTGTTGACCGGGTGTCTTTTTCTGCCACAGTACATTCACAAAAATATTCATTTGACAAATATCACTAATAGGAAAATGGAATAGCTTCCTGACATATTGCTTGCTTATAACAACTTTTGATTTGTGGATTGGTGTAATGGGTATGAAGATACCTATTGCACGACGAGAACGTATTCGTGTTATCTTATCGATAATAGAACCCGTCTCATCAAACACATCGTTACCTGTGATGAAACTAGAAGCATAAAGTGGGGACAGAAGAAGCAACTCCCGTTAAAGCCTCGGCTATCAGACAACAAGGTGCTGCGACTGTTTATTGGGACCGGCGTGGCATTTTGTATATTGTTTTTTTGCACGATCGGAAAACCATGAATGCTGGATACTGCCGTTAGCTTTTGAGTAAAGTCAAACTTGCTTATCGCAGCAAAAGACGTGATAAACCGATACGAGAAGTGATTCTTCTCCATGACAACGCGCGCCCGCATAGTGCAGCTATCATTGAATGATATGCATTGGACACCACTTGAACATCTTCCATATAGCCCTATTGCTATATCTATGTCTATTGCCTTGCGACTTCCTTCTCTTCAAATCACAGAAGGCAGCTCTGAGAGGTCAACGATTCAACAAGAACGATGGAGTGGAAGAGTTTGTGCGCACCTGGGCTGCTAACACAAACCACTTCTTTTGACGATGGCGAGATGAAAAAACCACCTCTGGTAAAAATGCATATCTAAAGTATGAGATTATGTTGAAAACTGAAGTGTACTTGGTTTTATTATTGCAATTGAAAAAAAAATGAAAGCCTCATTTTTGATTCACCCTCCATTTTACATACAGCTGTGTGCGAAATAATAGCAGTGCATATAAATATACCGAATCCAGGTATTTAAATGCATCCGAGATCAAAG
>JARFOC010000171.1:229430-267030 GCA_031763485.1 Osmoderma eremita
TTAAAATCGTTAGGAAAAATTCCGTAAGCGAAGGAAAAATTAATGAGATAGGTTAAGGGTGAAGCTAATAAATGAAAGGAATCACTAAGAATCTTTGCAGATATGTCATCTGGTCTGGAAGTGTGTTTCCGCTTGAGTTTGTGCAGTATTTCGCTCAGTTCAGTTTCAGTAACAGGAAATAACAACATTGTGTTTATGTTGGAGTTGATGACAGAGTTTAGAGTATAGGGGATAGAGTTAAGTATGTGTTCAACTGATCGTTGGAAGCGCAAGTTAAAAGCTGTTGAGAGTTCTTGAGGGTCGTTGATCCTTTTATCATCTTGGATAATCTCAACATTATTAGGGGAAAATGCACGAGGCGTAGATGTGAGCTCGTTAATAATTCTCCACATATCTTTAGATTTGTTGTGAGAATTGTTTATGATATTACTGTAGCACTATTTTTTCGTGTGATTAACTAGAAGTTTATGATTTACATTGGATATTAGTGTATTAGGGTATTAGTGCATAGCCTATATACTTTATCTACTGTATTGTATTATCCTGTAATTCGGAAGCTGCCTGTGGGATAATAAATGTGTATATACTTTAATATTATTGTTAATTTCTATTTGTGGCAAAAAAAGATAGAAACTACTTAGTGATTCTATTCTGCAAATCGAGGAAAACCCATAAAAATAAAGAAGTATGGAAGTGTATTCGTGTATTTGTATCTTAAAGTAAAGAAATATACAGAAATATTTAATAGATCAAAAATTTAAGAGATTTGTAGAGAAAATATTAAACCGTCGTTGTAAAGGTATGGATGTATAATGTTGTTAAATTGCACTTTATTATGGAGGTGTATGATCATGCGGTGACTAATATTGATAATATCTAATTATAATTCATAATGTGTTGTATTACTAACTAAAAACTTTACGTAGTGTTAATCATTAAATATACAATAAAGCTCTTGAATGTATATTTTTACACATTGCTTCAACAAATTCCTATAATTACTAATATAATCGCACACCAAACAACCATGTGTGCCAATTTTATTTAAAGCTCCGTTAAATTCCAAATTGCTCAAACGATATGAAAAGAAGTAATAAATGTCAATGTACGTTAGTATTTTTCGATCCACTTCACATTAGTTATGTGAATAGAATGAGTAAATATTGAGCGCAAAAAAGGCCGTACTTGTGAATACAGCAGAAGTATTCAGGACAAGTCAATACTTTTTTATTCTACGCTCGTAAATTTGGCCAATGACGGAGATAATAATATTAATAGGTCGTGTTATTCAAATGCCTCGCTGATGCAGATAACCTTGACCTATCTTCCAATAGATAATGTCACCGCGAAAGGTATAAAAACAGTGCCATTATAACTAAATATAGCGGTGTGGTAATGCACTGATTTATTTATTTACGTGATCTGAATGGATAAAGATAGATATTTATTACGGTATTTTGCATGTGAAGCAGGAACATACTGGTAAATATAAAATTTTATGTAAAACTCGCGCACTCAAGTTACGTAATGTGTAACCGTGACCTACCTAATTTAATAAATTAGGTAATTTACATACATATGGTTTATAGTATGTATGTTACTGTCAAAAATAAAATAAAATAGGTAATAAAAAAATATATGCGTTATAAAATGTTTCTTACGTACAGTGAGGAGAAAAAGTATTAAGATATGCTGTTATGATCTTTCCCAGTATCTTTTGATTTCTTATTAATTCTTCTATTATCAAGAAGCGAACTTTTGCGCACTTCATTTTGATCTATAATACTTCATGTGTATTAATACTGCATACTAAATTCTTAAGTCAAATACCTATATCTTCCTTTCAGTCGACAAGGTAGAATTCTATACTTTCGGGGAATAAATAATATTCTCCAGTCAGAGGCAGATAATGCACAGAGAAAAACAGCTATCTGTGAACAAAAAATTCATTTCCTTGTGGAAATTTATTGAATACAAGATATATTACTCTATAAGCAAAACATTTTTGTCAAAATTCTATACATGAGAACAGCATGTTTTATTTCAAATCATTCACACTCGTTCTTAAATTTATCATATGAATACTACGTGTACGCCAAGTAAAATATTCCATTGGTAGGTGGTGCTGTTATTTTACGTATGTGTAGCAGCTGCGCATGCGCATAGTGCAATAACATATATTGTTAGTTCATTGCATCGTGCATCGTATTATATGCAGTTGATGTATGATGTGAAAAAATCCAGTAAAATTATTTTAAACTGCAGAACCAAGAAATATATTAAACAATTTGTACATATATGAGATTAAATATGTTGTAGATTGCTAACTATGCAGGTCATACATACGTACATATATAATACATTCATTCATGTATTACTTTTTTTCTCTTGTAACACTGTGTTACATGCTTTTACAAAAATTCAAAGAATGTACGGATAATTTAGAAAATGTATTTTTGTTGCTCTGTATTCCTCTAACGATATGTTCTCGCTAATTTCAACATCAGTACATAACTCCGCTTGTTATATGAAATATATATTACATCAATCAATTAAGTCAGTTAAGCGTGCTCTCTTTTTAACATTTTGTTTTTAAAGTAAAAGTGACTTGCATTTTTAACTACTAGAAAGATAATGTGGTTGCTGTTTTTTAAATGAAGTCAATACATGTCAATCAAGTAAAAGTTTGCATGCATAATATACATAGCGTGAATAAAAATTAAAAAAACATTGACAATTTTGTAAATCCAATTAAGCAT
Source organism: Osmoderma eremita (assembly GCA_031763485.1). Lineage (NCBI taxonomy): Eukaryota > Metazoa > Arthropoda > Insecta > Coleoptera > Scarabaeidae > Osmoderma > Osmoderma eremita. The sequence goes on from JARFOC010000171.1 coordinate 232,190, forward strand.
CTGTAAGCTGCAATAATAGTAAACTACGATTTAAAAAAACAAAAGAGTCACTCATAACTGCTTAACAACTTGAATTCTCAAAATTTATCGTTTTGTAGTGAGACGTCAGTTGGCTATAGATGCCGGAACAGAAATTAAATTCGCTGATAAGGACAGCGCAATAATAGCAAATAATTTTTTTTATGATTTTATAAAAGTAAACGAAAGGGGAGTCGTATTTCAGGTTTTAACTGAAAAGGGAGATGAGTTGGTTGTTGATCGGCAGTCCAGTTCCACAGTCACTGGTTCCGATAGTGCTGAGGACAATAGCAAAGTAAGTACAGAAAATAGAATTTATAGGAAAAACTTAGCAAAGCTTTGTTTCTATTGGAGTATAAACAAATTTCTTACATAATTCATATGTGTTTACTCACATATGTACACTTGTTGTACTACTTCTGTTATTATATATAACATATTTATTGTTTTAAATGGACCATTACTTACGAAAGTGATTGAAATTTGCATGCTATAATAATTTGTATTATTTTTATTATACATTTTTTAATGAATTTATTAATCATTCACAGAATTATAGATCTGATGAAAGTGAAATACATATTATATATGGTAAGCGTGAGAAATATGTCCCATGCAGCTGATTAATGTTACGAGAATATTAAATAAAAGAATATTTCATTTTTACATACAATGTAAAATCACAACACACCCTCACACAACACTGTGCAATACAAATAAATATAAATATAGTATCAGAAAAGTCAAGAAAGAAGAGGGGTTATTTGAAGTAAAGAAGAGAGAAGTGAAAAAAAGCCGTGGAGGAAGAGGGTGAAGCACATTACACATTACATGGGTAGTTAAAGTATTTATGAATTCAAATTTAAATATTATCAAAATTCGTTATATTTCTTTGATATAGTAACTCATTCAAAATTTTACTTAATAACTTTTGGCTTTTAATATTCCTAATTTCAATTTTTATATATTATATCAAAATCCATTTACTAAATTTTACCTGTCATGTTACTTTTCAAAAGTTGCCTAGTTACGTCAATCTTAGGTAAGTAGGCATGGATATTCACTAAGTAAAACAGTTAGCAAGATTAACTAAAACATAACCAAAGACAAATAGTTTGCGCATGCAGCCAGTATATAGTGATTCTATGCAATAACAGGGTAACGTCTGGAGATACCTGGTCTCCTTCGGGTTGTTGCTCTTTGGAGATCGATACCCGTCAACAAGGGAAATTGGTCATACATGGAGATGTTTGATTAATCTCCATACGACCTGTATATCGAAGAATTTGATCTTTTGAGCTTAGATGCTACCGACCATTACTTAGATTACCTCCAACTCCGCGCCATAAAATTATACGGCTAGAATGGTGTAACGAAAGGTTCAACTGGAATGAGAAGTGGAATCGAGTCATCTTCAGTGACGATTCTTGATTTTGTTTATAGGTTTATGTTGGTTGTAAAATAGTCAGAAGACCCAGTTCCGGAGAAAGAAGAAACTTGCAGCTTTCTGTACATCGGTATACGACTCTTCCACAAGGTGTTATGATGTGGAGGGCTATCTGGCATCGAAATAGCTCTCCTCTAGTAGTAACTCAAGGAGCATTAAATACGATTCGTTACGTCAATAATGTTCTTGAAGCAGTGTTAATACCGTATATTCAACAACTGGTAAAACCAAGTTTTCAGCAGAATAACGCGCGGGTACGTACCGGAAGGGCTGTTATGGAATTCCTGGATAATGCTAATGTTGATCCCTTGCCATGGCCTTCTCATTCGACGGGCATTTCACCAACAGAACACGCGTGGGATATGGTAGGACAAAGGACCAATAATAATGTATATATCCTTCAAAAAAGGATTAGAAGCATGGGATAGTCCACCATTGATTCGCTAATTTCAAATACTGGCTGAATGCGCAACAGACAGAGGAGAATTAACTTTAGTGTTTCTATGAATTGTTAGGATCAAATTTTTATCGTTTCTTGATTCAGTTAAATTAATATTTCCTGAAAATTTCGTTGAAATATACGAACGTTTACTGGGTGTTCATTTACTTACGGCGGCCAATATATACTTTTAGTTTTCTCTCGAAGTCAAATTGCATTCTTGAATTAAATGCAATTTGTTCCCTTAATTAAATTAAAGTAGAAAGTAAATTAAGTAAAAGGCATGCATATTTATGATTAAACTGTATAACATACATAAAATATAGTCAAGCAAAAGCTATATGGTATCTTATAAAAATTAACCACAGATTTAAATTTTCTCACATTTACACAAGCAAATCAATTGAACTGTTTCCATATTAAACTTACCCACATACATAAATATTGACCGAAAAAAAATTAATGTCGTGGTTCTAAATATAGTATATCTTGACGGAAATAGAAAACCGCAGAATAATCTATTAATAAATCTAGACGATTTCTTTTAAGAATGCTAACCGCAGAATCCTTTGATACATACATACGCATATAATACCGCAAGTAATGAAATTTTATCTATAAGCAAAAGGAAGTTATTACCTAAAATATACAGGACTGTGCAAATGTTATTGACCATTTTTATAAACAGGTTTTCGTAATTTTCGCCTAACAGAAATCAAATAATATGTGGAGTATCGGATATCCTCCACAGAATTCTGATGCCCTTTGGGTAAGATATGTGGTAGCAAATACAATAATAGTTATATTTTATTGTTACTGAAGTGTCGTTGCATTAGGTGAAATCATAGACCTATTTAGTGAAAAGCATTCACGGAAAGACATTGTTAGTTGCTTGTGAATCTGCATTTTCTCAGCAGAAAATTGGGAAAGTTTTTTGTCTTGTACTAAGACATCTACCAATTGTATCGCTAAAACCTTTACACTTTGTGTTGAAAGCCTTGTAACTGGAAGTCACCTTGTACATAATCATGAACCGGATGAGATTAAATTAAATTAATTAATAATTATATTTGGGATAGCAAATATAATAATAGAAATATTTTATTGTTACTGGAGTGTTGTTGCATTTCGTGAAATTATAGACAGGTTTAGTGCAGAGTATTCACGAAAAGACATTTATTGTTGGTAGGTGATGAATTTGCGTTTCCTCGGCAGAAATTTTTGAAAAGTGGAAAAGTTTTTTGTTTTGTACTAAGACATCTACCAATTGTATCGCTAAAATCTTTATACTTTGTGTTGAAAGCCGTGTAACCGGAGGTCAGCTTGTACATAATCACGAACCGGATAAGATTAAATTAAATTAATGAATTATTATATTTGGGATAGCAAATATAATAATAGAAATATTTTATTTTTACTGGAGTGTTGTTGCATTTCGTGAAATTATAGGCCGGTTTAGTGAAGAGTATTCACGGAAAGACATTGTTGGTAGCTGATGAATTTGCGTGTCCTCGGCAGAAATTTTTGAAAAGTGGAAAAGTTTTTTGTCTTGTACTAAGACATCTACCAATTGTATCGCTAAAATCTTTACACTTTGTGTTGAAAGCCGAGTAACCGGAGGTCAGCTTGTACATAATCACGAACTGGATGAGATTAAATAAACAAAAATTAAACAGAGAAATTATACCCACTGCATGTAAACGTAAGAAGGCACAAGAGGACATTTTCGAAAAACCTTCAAAAACCATTATATGAAAAAATCCAACTGAAACGATTGATTTGATATGATTTGATAGATCCTTAATGCGGAGACAGGTTTTATATATCCCTTAACACTGCGGCCTTGAGGCCCATTGTATTACTCAGCACTTGATTGTTTCCTGATTATCCGAACATATGTACTCCCCTTACAAAGTTTAGTAGTGTGTGCGTCAAATCCCTTTCCGGTATGCCCCGTAATGCGTCGATTGCACCAAATAGGGCATTTCTCCGCTGGCTTAATGCATAGCATTCGAAAATAATGTGAGAGGGTCTTTCCTCTTCTTCATTACATAGTCTACACAGAGGTTCCTCTATATTTATTCTGTGTGGATGTTACCGCACCATGCGCAGCAGTTTTTGTGATTGCGAGAGGTGGCTCAGCTCAGAATAAGGTCATTTCGGATCCCTTCCTTGCTAGCTGATCCGTCCGGTTATTGCCTGCAATCCCCTCGTGCCACGGCACCCACATCAGCTAAACTGTATTGTGTTTCGCCATGTTCTGAAGGTCTTGCAGGCAGTCCCATACCAGCTTGGAAGATATCCGATAAGATGCTAATTGTCTGCGGTTTGCTTTGTGGCCCTCGCTGCAAACACTCTCTAGTACAGATTTGTATGAGGTGCTCATAGATTTTGAAACCGCCATTCATATGGCAGTGCGTAATACATGGCCAACAACGAAAATAAACAGATGCCGCTTTCATTTACGCCTAGAATGGTGTTGGTGGTTGTTCTGCATTTGCCTTATTGGACGATAAACACCACCACCCTGATGTTGAAAAATACGCAGATTATTTGTTAGATCGTCATCGATATGTCGATGAAGATACATAAATCTGGGCTCATACAAGTGCATGATTAATTCACACAGCGAACGCATGTAAATCTTTTCATTCACGTTTCAATGAATCATTTTATCCATTTACATATTTATTGAAAAACTTAAGCAGTTTCAAAAAGAAAATATGTAATAGCTTAAACTTAAAATTCTCATATTCCGGTGAAAATTAATGACAAGAGGACAAAGGTAAAACTGCACATTTTAACAGATATAATTTCTTCAGTGGTAATCAATTCAAATGCTACGGTTAAAAAATATTTTTAAAAACACGAATTTAATCCGCATAAGATGATGACACATGAATTATTGGAAGACTATGCTGATGGAAGAATAGAATTTTGTAAAGTATTATCAGAAAAAAATCGGTTGCTGCGGAATTATTTCAGAAACATTTGTTATAGCGACGAACACATTTTTTCACTCAATGGTGAGGTTAAAACAAAGAATGTGCGATACTGGAATGACATTAACCCTCGCATTCTTTGGGGCACAATCAATACTAAAAAATGAACGTCTGGGCTGGAATTTTAAGTAATTATATAACTGATCCCTTCTTTGTGGGTGGTAATTTAAACGGTGGGACTTATTTAATCTATTACGTAACCAGATGACGCCTGATTAGATTTCTTTTTGTGGTGTTACTTAAAAGCGGGAGTGTCTGACACTCAACCGGCATTGATCAACGATATAAGCCATCGAATTTTATGTGTCCTGAAAATGTTAGGAGAAAATTTTCGCTTAGGGGCTGTTTTTATTCTCAATCTGTTATGGGAGAACGTTTTAAATATTTATTACGACAAATGTTGTTGAAATAACCTTTCATGGCCTGCGTTCATTTATTTCAGTAAATACTGTGACGTTGACGGAAAACATTTATAAAGAATGTTTATTCATAAATCACACTGAAAACAAACGTCTCACAAAGTTGGAATTCGTAACGAAAACGCATAAGAATAATTAGCAAAACAATTACCCGCACCGTTTGTACACACTAAAGAGTGTTTATTGCCACAAGCGCTATCTTACAGTTAAATCAAGGTCGTTAGGTAGCCGATTCAATAAAATCCCGTACTAACAAGCTCAGCACACGCTCGCAACAATTAACATATTGCTAAAATCCAATGGACATGCCGCTATGCTAATGCCGCAGATTACGGTTCGATCGTAAAAGACGTATACTGAATACACACACGGACGCATACACATATCTTCGATGGATGTAAATATTCGATTCGAAATATGCTTCATGTATATGTGAAATTTAAGGCGAAAATAGCCCTGTAAACGGTTTACAATGCACTAAAATTCAGACTGACGTTTATTGTATTGCATTTCCTGATTGGAAATGCCTAAAGGCTAAAAATATGAAAGGCTCTCGAAATTACACTAGCAATATTACAGTAATTTTACGGTTTCAGTTATGTGGGCTATTTATAAACAAATTTTACGTATAATGCTATTGAAAATCAAACAATCTTCTGGTCTATTTTGGCCGATGAAAGTGGGTAAAAATGAAGAGTATTGATGTTGCATTAAGATTTTTGTTTTGTTCATGGGTTGCTTCCTCAAATTAATTCGATCGGTACTGTACTCTATACTAGAAAAACAGGTTGAACATTTTGTTTTTGTGTTTATTAGATATAAGTTAAAAATATTAAGAAGAATAGGAGGTGTAAGGAGAAATAAAAAAATATGTAATAATTAGATTAGAGGTTGCCCAAGGCTAGAAGCAGTTCTAAGTAAAATAGATGTAAGACAATTTGGTGGGAGAAATTTGGGAAGCCAGATGAAAGAGGTAAAAATGAAAAGACCAAAATGGGATTGGAATCAAGAGATTGGACAAATACTAAAGACAAGGCGAAGATCGGGGTGGGATGGCAACTCCTCTATGGAATGCTCAACCTCGACACCTAACGGTATAAGGGGAATCTGATAATACAAAGTGTGTCCACAGATTTTCTGCAATAGTTTAGAGATATATTTTGATATATAATTTTTACGAATTCCTTTGCTTTAAGTGGTTTCTTTATTAAAAAATCAAATCACAATTAAATTGGTCTTACACATTAAACATAATTACGAAATTTTTTATTAGTTTCACTGTGGAGGAAATTATTCAATTTACACCCGACGTACCTCTGCGCACATTTCAATTGTAAAGATGACATATATTTTTAAAATCAAATGAGACTTAAACTACAGGCAACAGCTTGAAGGTTTCACCAACAGCTAGGCGATCAAAGACAAAGATTTATTTGATAGAGCTTCGCATTTTAAGCTTCGTTTAGATTGAGGCACCGTAATCATTTTTTTAATGAAAAACTAGCTGTTTGAGATATTTAAGCAAAGCATAAACGTCCACGGAAAAATGAAACATACTGAATATTTAAACAGCTTTCTCTATAAAACAACTGAAACACGTTAGCTTTGATCGAAGCAAATGATCTTCATATCTTCAACCCTCTAGCAGCAAGGGTGACCATCCAATTTATTACACTAGAAGGTGGGTGATACCACATTTAAGAGCCTAGGTAATTTTCAAACACAACGGAGTATCACTTTTTGAAATCGATGGCATCGTTTTTGATAAATTATTTTAAAATTAGCTTTGGAGATCTTAAATAGATAATTTCTCGAAAACGATGCGATCGATTTCAGAAAGTGGTACGCCATTGTATTACACATTACGCAAGCTTGTAAATGGGGTATCACTGAACCGAGCTGCATTTTAAAAGGTTTTGGAGTTGGCACCCCTGCGGCATGGGTTTGAAGGTGTTCAAACAAAACCTCAGGCTTCTCAGCGATTTTATGGAAAAAAGTGTTGATTCTAGAATATCCGCGGTGCACAATGGGAGGAATAGCAAGTCTAGCTGGACAAAATTGCGTTAAATATTCATCATTGCTTTTGCTAGTATGGTGATTCCAGCAATAAACCATGTACCTATAATGGCATTTTTACGGTTAATTGTTTTTAGCACTTTTGATGTTTCTTATGTTACGTCATGGTTAAGCCGTTTCTGGAATCACAACATATGCAGTCCTTCTGGCGGGACTGACAGGTCATGCACTGTCCAAGTTAGATGAAGTGTACTGCATTAGTGACCTTATTGCATTTGTCTCGGTGGCTTGTGTGTTTAACCGGTGTTCAATAGATGGGGTATGTCGTGGCGCAAGCAAGTGGCTAGGACATTTCGCAATGAGCTCGGAGACGCATTAGCGATGAAAGTGGGTTTAGCAGTTGGAGAGACGCTGATGACGCTTGGTAGGCAGAAACTCGAGTCCGTCTTTAATGCTTGTACCCGATCCGATGACACAAGAAGCAAATGCATTAGATCGTGTGTGGTATTTATTCCTAAGTTTTTCCTGGTGTGGTGCTCTCGAAATCGCTTATAGTTCTTATTGCATGATTCTTGAGCTTCTTCCGACAGAACACCGGTAAAAATAAGTGCCCTATTGCCTGAGACTCATGAATGAGAATTTTGTGGACACTTACAGGCATTCGAAATCTACCATATTTCTGCACAAATAATTTAGCAGTATCCATTGCATATTCATCAAATCTTTTTGGATCAATATCTTAGTAAAAAGTTGACAAACACATGAAAAGTACTTACTTTGATCTACTAAAAAATCACACACAGCTTCACTATTATGAATATAATGTCTGCAGTACGTTACGATTACAGAACGACTCTGAAAAGTTTGTGTAAAGTTTCGAAGCCCAGTAATTTGATACGCTCTAATGTGTATACCGATATTTTTGTTTAGAAAATGTTAAGTGTTTCTTAAGAGATAGTTTATCTGCAATAGGTTGACATCTGTATGTGTATTTTTAGGGCAGTCGTTTTATTCGAATTTTGTCCAGCTAGAATTGCAATTCCTCGCACTGTCGGGCGTTTCATTTTCCCGCTGACACCTATAGATTCTACAAACATTTCACTATTGTCAAAATTATTACTAAGATAACGAAATATTGTGTATTTCTTAGTAAAAATTCAGCTATTATGCAATGAATTTTGTCATATTGGAGGCGACAAAAAGATCATATCTTCAGAAGGATTTAATGCCTATTTTAGCATGAAAGTAGAGAGAAATTGAGGCACGTTAAAGACATTCTAAAAACAACACAATCTAATTTTCCAATTAAAAACAGATAAAACTCTTGGGCTTGTAATGGAAACTATTCATTAGCAATATAAAAATATAGTCATACACGTAAATTACGTGTAACCGATAATTTCAATGTTAAAACAACCAAATCTATAACGGCATCGCCCTAATTTCATTAGCGGAAATCGGGGCCCGCGGACAATCGTGCCAGAGCTAGATTTAAGACGCCTTCATTAAGCGGCTGGTAATAGTCATCACGTTTGTAGGTACTAGAAATATAAAGATAACTTTCAATCTACACATGTAAATATATGCACACGCTAGAACTATTGCTACCACAGCTGCAGGCAGCAAAGATCGTTTTATACAATTCTTTCCGACCTTTAGTACCGAACTCAATCTCGAAAGCATATCTAATTCGTTAGCGATTTCCTTCTTTTTCTCTACTAATTTAGTACACCCGCTGGAATTTAGATGTTTACCTAAACGAACCGCCCGCAGGTTAAACATCAATATCAACGGTTACACTGCACGACCAGCTATTATCGTGTCACAAAAGAAACGATTGCATTTCGAAAGGTTCCGTGTGGATGTGATGTTAAAACGACTTTGAAAGTAGATATTAGAGCGAAAGTATACAGCAGATACAAATTCCCTATTGTAAAATAATAAACGCGGATGAAATTGCATGTTATAGAAAATTGATGGAGAAATCCGTTGGATAGTGAAAATTTTTCAAAATCAGATATCTTTCTCTGTATTATAAAAGGTAAGGACTCGCATAGGTTAAAAAAATAGGATATGAAAGTGCTTCAACATTAGTCCTCTATGGCAACAACTGATTTATTGCTTTCAAATATGCTTGTGATGTACTGGACCCATTGGAAATTTTTCGTTATTTATTGAAAATATTGTAGACTTCTGTTAGTCTTGATCCTGGATTTCTGGAATCTTTGGAGCCTTCAATTTTGCATGGTCGTTTCAAACGCATCTTTATACATCTTTAAACCTCAAACCTTTAGTGTGACAAGAGAAATTTTTTGAATCCCTTCTAATCAAGCATAGCATTTTTTATGTTGGCTATACTCGAAAAATAAAACAGTTGAGTCCTTTGCCAAAACGGGTAACTCCGCTGAGAATGATCTCGAAAATGATCGAGACGAACATTTCGAGCGGTATTTGAACACAAATGGACTGCGGTTTTCATCAATCGAATCTGTATCAAAAACACATCCCCTAGAATATCCAGTCTACTGAACGGAGAGAATTTTTCAGTTTACTGGAGGCGTTTATTAATGCATTTAAATGGTGGTATTTAAATCGTAGGCTGTTCTGAAAGTCTAGTAGTGTATCTATGGGTTATGAGGAATGTATTTTCTCAAAATTAGTCAAAAAATGTACGTGGTTTGTGGCTAGTGACCAATATGCGGCGCCATATGTGAAATATAAGTAGAAAACATTTTTAAAAGAGTAGCAGATATCTGTTCGGTTTGGCTCTATAATAGACAATCATTAAGAGTATTCCCCCACGTTTTCAGTTGTAACGAAGCTACTAAAGGGCTATTCAGATAAAGGGAATGAAATATACCTTGATAATTATTACACTAGTGTCCGTCTCGTGAAATATTTGTTCAAAAAGAAGACGAAACTTGTGGGAACTTTGCGTAAACTCAGAAAGGGAAATCCGAAACTATTATTTCAAGAAAAAGTTAAGAAAGGGCAAGCTGTATGGAAAAGTGTTGGTAACACACTGGAAGGACAATAGATCAGTGGCTATGATATCAACAATGCATAAACATCGAATGGCAAAAGCAACAACTAAAAAAGGCAAACAAGTAACAAAACCAGAGTGTGTTCTCGCTTACAATAAGTACATGTCTGGAATAGATAAATCAGACCAGATGATGGGATACAATTCATCACCAAGGAAAACCATAAGATGGTATAGAAAAGTGTTCTTTCATCTGATAGATATTTCTATGTGGAACGCCTACTAGATATATAATAAGGAAACAAATACAACCACAATTGACCACTTGAAGTTCAGAGGAGAAGTTATAAAGGAAATGCTACAGGTCAATGAAAGATGCTCTGGGCCAAAGACCAACAAACAGAATTCTACTATCTCGAGCAAATTCCCCTCACACCAAAAGATAAATCTGCGATGAAGAGGTGTCGTTAGTATAGTAAAGGGGGGCTTCACAAGAAATCCAGATACCATTGCCCGATATGTGCAAAAATCCCTGGTTTGTGCGTACATGCACGTTTCAGGATTCGGCACAGTGCACAATAATTGTTTTATAATATTTTGGTAATTTTAGTGTAGCCACAGTATGCATTCTGGTTTGTATAGCACATTACGTTGTATTTAGAACAAGAAAATAAAGAGTTTAAAAAAATCTGGTGTGTCCAGTTACCTGGACGTTGGTACAGAACGTAGAAATTCAAAGTCCTGTACCGATGTCCATTTTTTTTATTAACAAAAAGCCATGTACAATAATCCAACATATAAATAACACAAACCTATATCCAAAAATCCAATAACTACGAATGGTACACTGGGAAAGGTTACTCCTTAAGGGCGCCGTAGCGAACGTGATTTTTATGATATTTCAGAACTGTAAGGCATTATCTGTTAAAAATTACAAAATTTAACCATCCTTTTCACGTTATTGTTTATCTTAATATTGTCATTTCGGTGCTTCTAATAGTCTGCGTATATTAGTCGTGCACTTCTAGTTTTGTTCCTTCAAGTTCGCTGATCGTTAGCCGTACGACGCCGGCCACATGCGCAATGCACACAATCAGTTCCAACAAACACCCGGACGATGTAACGGACTGTGAGTAAATTGTTCCAACGAGGGTATGGATGCGTACATGAACGACTCGGCGGATTTTCAAATTCGTCCACCGAACGATGCCATTAATCGGTATGACGATTTGCCATCGCATGCGCGTTTAAGAATTACCTCATTGGCAAAGAAGGTCCCTTAGGTTTAACATCCAACCAAATTGTTTTATTGATAGTAGTAGGTGAGTAAATATTCGCAGATACGTAACTTAATGAAATTTATGCATTTATATTACGCCAACTATCGACTAAAATATGGACACTATCGAAGAGAAATCAAATAAAGATATCGATGAGCTACAAAATAACTGATTTCCAGGGTACAGGGTTAAGCAAACAAAACCCGTTCCAACAAACATTTATTTTTGACAAGTTCATGTATTAGTGCATGAAGGAGACATTCCCATTTATCAATCCATGATCTAGTTCAGAAAGGACTTGTAGAAAGAAGACTTATATCACAACCGATGTTGTATTTACTTTATAGATACCGGGCTTTTTTATTCTTTATTGCACATACAATTTTCCTATGTGTAACTTTAAAAAGCAAACTGTCGACGCATTAGCGGCAAAATAGCTAACCAGTTACGTCAACAACTCGACGAGCGTGAAACGATAGTGAAACCTTGAGCTTCTAGCAAAACCCAGCGTTTCCTAACATATCCATTTTAAAGGATCTACCATAATTTTTTTTCCAGTATGCTTTTTAAAGCAACTACGAAACCGTTAAATTTTTTTACAACAGTAGAGTAGAATCTGGTACGGAAATATTAGTTGTACTAACAAACCAGAGCTGTGAAGTATTGTCTTATTCTTTTAATAAGGAAAGTGCAAAATTTCAACTTTGAATGAAGAAATTATTTATTCTAACAATTAATTATGACAAACAAAACAACACAATAAAGGTAAATCTTCATCAGTAAAAAGTATTTTCTTCAAATTGTTTCCCAACACTTTTATACTTTGTATGGCTTATAATAGAATTCTTTCAGCAACAAGTTATAGGTAAATCCTTTACTGGGGTATAACTGATTGCCTGCTATGTCGCTAATGCATTGATAATTTTCTTTTTGAAATTACACTTAGGAAAAAATGTATGTGTAATAAAGAAAAAAGAACCCGGTATACATATTCTTACTTTTGTCTGTTTGGAAATATTTGTTTTTTTAGATGGTATCATTTTCAATACCTTACCCTTCCAAATATGCACTAACGGAGAGTATCTTCTCTTCAGAATTACAGAAGTATATACGTTAAAATATGAAATACAAGTAATAGGATACGGTGGCTTAAAATAGTAAAAATGAAAAACAAAAAATACTCTTACCACCTCGACCAGTGAAGAACTCCTGGATACGTATTTCGGCAACTAAGTTGCCGTCCTCAGCAGAATCTACGAAGGAAGATAATGTGTAATCAGATTCTGTGGGGTGCAAATCTCCCAGAGTGCGACGTCTAACATTATCTTCCTTCGTAGATTCTGCTGAGGATGGCAACTTAGTTGCCGAAATACGTATCCAGGAGTTCTTCACTCGTCGAGGTGGTAAGAGTATTTTTTATTTTTACGTTAAAATAGATTAAATTAGAATCATCTTCCTGATCTTTTCGTTCTGTGACGTAATTTTGTTGCTTTTATATTGAGATTTAATTGGTGTGCATATGTACAGCATCACATTTCACTAACCTTAAATTATTCCTGTGTGTCTAATCTAATGTTTTTAGTTAATTTTAGTTGTAATAACAGCCCGACAACTAATAGTTTTCTTATAAAATGATGAAGACGTGACGATTATAGTCCAAACTAAAAGGTACAATATGGCCAAAGTTAAATTTAATTAAAAACAGTAGTGGTTAATTCTTTTCGCTAACACTGAAAACAACTTATGGAGATTGTTGCATGAACTTTGACTTACTGGTAACGAAATATAACATGAAAATATCATGAGGCAAAATATAGCTGGCAACATGGCAACAAGGAAGCAACATATTAGGTGCAAACATGAAGTACATGAGTAATGAGTCTTAAATATTACATAAAAATATAGATAAAGAGTGACAAAAAACTTAGTCACGTATTTAATAAATCAATTGCGCCCGACGAAGTGATACGACAGATTTTTACAGCTTTTGGTTTCAACTCCCAGAAACCAAAAGCTGTAAAAATCTGTCGTATCACTTCGTCGGGCGCAATCGATTTATTAAATACGTGACTAAGTTTTTTGTCACTCTTTATCTATATTTTTGTGTAAATAAATACATATTTCAGGTATCTTCGCTTAAATAGATGTGTTTTAATTTAGTTTAGTTTGACGTAGTTGGAGTGTGTGCTTACATTTTATATGAAAGATACCTTGCACCCGTTACTGTGAATATTGTGCCGGTTAATACCCTTATCACACAGATAGGTAGATAATCCGTATACACACCATATCTTCGAGTATTTCTTGATTACAATTACCTACATAATATTAGACAATATGACTCAAAATAAATTCAAAAGTTGATAAAAGTATAATCACAACAAACGCATTGTAGTTGTCTCTTTTGTATTTGATTTTGGGAGTAGACAAGTCTTCATTCTACTAAATCCACGAGATATAGAGCAAATACATAAAATATATGTTTTAGATTGAGGAAGACGGAGAGGAAGAACGATTTGATAGAAGTTAAAGTAGAAATACTAAGCTTCAGAGGAGGATTCTGATACAACTCAAAGTAATGAAGGTGAGGACTGTGATGTTGTTGTGTAGGAAGAACAGGATCTTTATATTGGTAATGATGGTACTTTTCGGAGAGAAAGACTACACTCTCAGAGCAAAGAATTATCTACATAATATTATCGTCAAGCACCCTGGAGTTATTGGAGGAGCCAAGATGCTCAAACTGCTATGGAAAGCTGGATACTTAATATAGTAATAAATTACACCAACCAATATATTATTTCTATAAAGGCAAAATTTAAACGTGAAAAAGATGTTTCAGTAGATGAATAACCATCTCCTTTAGCTGTTGCTGAGATAAAATGGAAACGATGCATGCAAAATACGAAAGCAGGACCATCAAAACATTATTGCGAAATATGTAATGAAGATTTCTGTTTCGAACATGCAGTTCTTCTGCAGAGCAGAGTGTATTAGACGAATATTATTTCTTTTTGTTGTTTGCTTTAAGCATAGTAATACGAGAATTAGTTATTTATATTGTCTTTGACCATTACATATTTGTATCGTATATAAAGTTATACTTGGCAATATACGAATATACATAAAGATAAAATCTTTGTAGTTACGCCAGGTTTGTTTATGACGTATCTTAACTAGCTAAGACATATGTTATATACTTTTATCTCGGTTGCGTATACGTTTGCTTCCGGTTTTTAGATATTACCGATCGATTAATGACGTAACCACAAACATTCCCGATTTTATGTGTATATACATATCTCACAGATACATTGCGGTTTATATAGCTCTATAGTGGTGTTGCGCCTGACGGAGGGATGCAGAGGTCCAACACCAAATACTAAGCAGCACAAACAGCTGGCTATCTAAATTGGATAGTTTGGCGCACTGAATAGTAAAGACAGGGTGCCAATATGGACGTACACTATAGAAACACGCACAGAAACGCAAAAGACGAAAACAAAATGTGAACAATAGAGATGGAGGATTTAAGGAATTAGAGAAAATAGAAGGCTTAACATTGAAAGATCATATCATTAATCAAAGAAAAGACGATCATTCAAAAGATGGGCTCAAATTTGGTTTTCATCATCTGTGGAAAGAAGGAACAAGGCTAAGCTAAACAGGGAAATTCCCTAACCAAAAGAAGAAGAGGATTCGGTAGACAGCTATTTTTCCACTTTAGACTTCTAGAAAATATAGTTCCTCTTAAAATTCTTAAAATATGAAAGAATTGAGCTAACTCCAATGAAAATAGAATCCAGAACAAAAAGTTTGGGATTCAAGCACCTTTGTTTTAATTAACCCACTCTGTTTGCAAACATATACACAGTCAATCCAATTAATTACATTTAAATGCTATAAGTGCTACTTGAAAACACACCACTTTGGCACGCAAAACATCTTTCGCTAGCCAGCCAAATATTTTTACAATTATTATTGGTACGTTTTTAGTTCGTAATGCACACATAAGTGTATTACATACAGTTCAAAGATGTGTGTAGGTAGACACTTTAGCACGCAATGTTAATTTTAAAATAGCAGTTTGTGAAATCAGTCAGCTCTATTGATGTATTATGAGCTACAATAGTTACAAAGCTCCTGTATTACGAACAATATTGCATTCTAAATTTATTTGATGGGTGGAAATATAAAGGTGTAAATGTTTTTGACGTTATTGACAGATGTATTATATTGGCACCGGTTTGCCGGTAATGATTTAGTTGAAAGAAATATTTTGGAAGCTCAAGGAAAAGAGGCTCAAAGAGAGCATAACAAACCAATTTAATGATACTGTAAAATCTTTCTGCGTCTATTGAGTGTTATTTTAATAAACGATAAATAGGCCATCAGATTTATTAAACAATTTTAACAACAGGCAGCTGCCTAAACAATATCTAACTCAACTGCACGTTCGTTTTTGTAAAGCTCTTATTGCACATGTATTTTCTTCAATAACTAATATCACATTGCCGCGGCTTCAACAATAGAAAAGTGATTTATTAAAATTACCCACTATCCAACGTATATAAAGTCTATGGCCTTTTGGGCAGTCTACCATTATAGGTAATCCTTAAACTTAAAAAATGATAGGCTATAATTTCAGAAGTATTTATATTTAGGAAAGGAAATTTGAGGATTACAGATTGATTCATATCTTTTGACGTAATCAATAATGTTTCGGAACTTTCGATTAAACTGTAAATATACTAAATGTGTTACTAAGTTTCCAGAATTTTGATATGGAATAGTAAAGTAATAGGTAGTCGTATTCCACTTATATACTTTTTAAATTTTACGCATTTTCCAAACTGATTTTTTATCAATCTTTATCCACATCCTGTATCAACCAGAGGAAAACTGGCAGCATGTTCACATTGATTGTCCCTATGAAGAAGTTATCATAGATGCCAAATATAGATGGCTAGGAATCAGAACTATGCTCATCACATCATCTTCATCATCAACTATAGAATTACTACGGGGACGTGATTTCTTTCCCCGATTTCCGGAAATGATGGTGTCAGATAACGCCAGATAATAGTGTTTCAAATTGGCGCGCTTTTAGCCACGTCTATTATTCACCCAGCTGAGCGTCTATGTACGTTTCCATCTTTTAGTATCAAGTCTGCACACAAAGAGTCGTGTTCGTGTTGACATTTTTTTTCTTTTATTAGAATGTATAATGAGTTCTAAAGAACAACCGGGTCCCTCAAAAAGGGTAAAGTATGGAGATCCTGATCACGAGGAGACACTGTTAAGACGGCTAGAAGATAGTGATGCTGGCGCAAGTGATGTTGATTCCGATGACGGTTACATTCCAAGCGACCACAATAGCCAGTCTGAAATAGAATCAGATGAACATTCGGATCAGGAAGAACGAGAAAATATCGAAAATCAAGAAGACGGCTTAGAAGTACGCAGTGAAAAAAACTATTTCTATGGAAGGAACCGCTTCAAGTATTGTAACAAAATGTCCCGGCTTGAAAATAACAAATGCACAAACAGCCACTCCTGAAGAAATATAGGACTACTTGTTTGATGATACCTGTTTTACAGTGGTCCAATGCACCCCTAATAAAAATGAGAGCACAACGTAAAAATGTAAGTAAAAGTGATATTCCTGACTACGAGACGATAGAATTGAAGGCTTTTTTAGTGCTGTTGTTGCTCACATCTATTTATAAATGTAATCACGAAAGTATTAGGTCCATTTTTGCCACAGACACTAGTGGTAGAGATATATTTAGGTGTGTGATGAACTCTAACAGATTCGCAGCATTACAATGTTTGCGATTTGATAATCCCGATACTAGAATCGAAAGAAAGAAACAAGACACTTTGGCTCCGATTTCGGAATTTTTCAATGCTTTTACTGAGAACTGCCATTCTGTTTATACACTGAGAACAGGTGTGTGCAGAGATGAAATGCTTGTTTCATTTCGTGGTCGATCAAAATTCAAAATGTATATGCCTGCAAAGCCATGTAAATATGGCATCAAAATAATGGCTTTAACGGATCCTAGAACGCCCTACCTCTATAATGCCTACATATACTGTGGCAAACACTGGGATGGATTCGATTTATCTGATTCTAAACCTACACAGGCGGTACTTCGTCTTGCAAGGCCAATCTACGGAACAAACAGAAATGAAACAACCGATAATTGGTTTTCTTCTATGGAATTGATAAAATTACTAAAAACGAAGAGCTTGAATTACGTAGGAACTTTGAAAAAAAAATCCGAAATACCACCAGAGTTTTTAGCAAAGACAACAAGACCTGTGCACTCTAGCTTATATGGATTTACTAATGAAGTAACGATGATTTCCTATAAAACAAAATAGAGCCGTAGTTTTTATCTCCTCAATGCATCATAGTATTGCCACGGATAATGAAAAACTAGGAATAATATCTCATTATAATTGCAATAAAGGAGGGATCGATAGTTTAGACGAAAAGTGTAGCCTGTATTCCCCCAGACGAAGAACAAGACGTTGGCCGATGCCTATATTTTTTAGGATGTTGGACATATCGTCCGCTAATTCCTTTGTTCTTTACCAGTTTTACTAGGACAATGATGCTAGTAACTCCGGAAATGAGACGATAATTTGAATATTTTCATATCAGTCTGTAAGTAAAACTGTGCATTGGAAGGGTACTTAATATTGGGGAAGCACAAAATATTCTACATGATGTCAAAATTGAAAAAAGAAGAGCTCGTAGAAGCTGTCCGTCAGATAAAAGAAGGAAAACGTACCATTGTTGTTATATTTGTATTATTCCCATTTGTATGGAATGTACAAAACGTACCTGCAGGGATTGTGCCATATAAAATCACTTCTAAAAAACCGTTGCACGCTCTCCCAGAATTTAATGTTTTAGGTTTATTTTATGTCTTTGTATTAGTTTATGTTTATTTCCACAAATTCCTGTACCAAAATATGTTTATTTACTTTTGCTTGTATTACAGAGCTAGTCATTACAAATTTTCGGTGAAAAATATATCACACCGTATGGACTATTTTAGTTTAATGAACTAAAAATATTTCTTATTAAAATAGATTTAAAAGGCTTGTATAAAGTTATAATAAAGAGATATATACCAATTTACTTTATTTATTATTTAAAGTACATTTTTTATTAGAGGGTCATTATGACCGTACGTCTGTTATTATGTTGCACACAATGCGTCTGTAGTTACGCCTTAAAATAAAAAATATATATATAAAAGTAAAATTGCAAATGCTTAGTGCACTTACAGTTTCAATTGCTATTCTTTAATTTTTAAAATGATACTGAAGTACCGTATCATTTTAAAAATTACCGGCGGTTTCAAGAACACAGCACTCGGCAATGGGACATCATATTGAAAAGAATAAATAAAAAACTAATTCTTATAAGAAATGAAATCAAAATATACTTGTAATAAAAAAAGATAAACTAAAATGAAAAGGATTCTCTTAGAAACCATTTAACATTTTATAATATAAATATAAGATTAATACGCAGTATCGGGAAATCCCCACCGCACAAATTGATTTAATAAAATTTGGGACATATGTTTCAAGAGCACGTCGACTCCCATTATCAACCATTCCCGGGATTCGGGAATTGGTTGATAATGGGAGCCTACGTGCTCTTGAAACATATGTCCCGAATTTTATTCAATTTTTGGGGTGTGGATTTTCCGATACTACGTATTAGTGATACCAGCCCACAGTCCTTGCAATTCTTTCACATAAATATAAGACAACAAAAGCTAAAGTAAAATGAAAAATACCCAAGTAATAATGACGAAATTATTATTGAATACTAAATAGAAAAAGTAAATTATTATTGACTGCTTGCCTTAAAACTGTATCGACGTACGTGTATAACTTTACGGCGGTTTTTTGTACAGCAAGTAAAATAAGTAACGTCTCGGGCTACGGACGGGAATTTATCAATAATACCTTCCGCCTGCCGTAGCGTGCCCTTTCGGCTGTATTCGTATAGGCATATAAAAAACGGGCAGATAGGGATAGATTTTCATCCCTTGTTTACATGTCAAAAATCATTATAGATGGGAATTTCATGTACTCTCTTGACATATTTAGACTCAAAACGAAGTACTAGCTATTTGGGATATGGAAGTGGTTGTTATACAAAATACCTTACTTAACACGATACTTTCTGTTTAGTAGGCCAAGTTCGGTACACCACAGAAAAAATGATAGGAAAACCTAACTATCGTGATTATGCCTTCATTTTAGATATACAGATGTTAATAAATTGTAAATTATAGATAAGTATGTATCGAAAGGGACACTTACGGAAACAGTACTTGTCTAATTCTCTTATTTCTCATGCGTATTAGAATATAGTGAGCGAAAAGATAGTGGAGATGAGATTTAAAAAAACGGAAATATCAAGCAAAGGAATTCTCAATTAAAAACATCTACATATACAATTTACAATTTTTATCACCATATTATGGTAACTCATCGGATTGTAACTAAAATATTTGCAATGGCAAGTATGGATGTGTTTTTTTAAGAAAAATTTAAACTATTTATAAACTATATTCAGTTTAGGCGAATTCTGACGACTATATAGCGGTTATATGTGACCTGCATGGATGGGCGACAAGTGGTTTGGATGACAATGGTATTTTAAGTGTTACAAAATCTAAATTTTAACAAATACCCTGAGAAAGAGTTGATACATTACAATAGGTACTTAAAATTAACACCTAATGATATGGAAGATGAATTTTAAATATACCCTGCCTTATCTTTACACAACCCAACGGTGACTACAATACAGTAGTCCTTATGTATGTTTCTATTATTTCCGTAAATAAATGTTTTGGGCGTCTGTAACTACACATGTAAAAGCTACATATAAATACTTATTTCAAATAATTAAAATAATTACACTATTGGATATTTATCTGTGGGGATTATATAGCTTCCTATACAACCTGTTACAATTTATTGTTATAGACAGTTACTTTTCTCTACCTCGCAATAAGTAAAACAGGCCAACAAGTTTTTCATCTTGGTGCATATTTATAGTTATTCACAGAAATTTCCTTAATAATTGGACCTAATATCCTTTTTCTATTTGCATAATTTCATTTTTAAGCAGGTTAAAGGTAATCATTGCAAAAATAATAACTTCTAATTCTACTAGAACGCGAAAGCAACAAATGTATGCATCTAAACACTGTATAATATTGAAAACCTTGCACTTTGTATGTAAATATTTCTACAAATGCTTATACTAAAGCAAAATAAATAAACACTAGAATAGTGCCTCTATCTACTGCTTCTCTACCTGCGCACCCGAAAACAACCGAAGGAGCTTACCAGGATGGGGAAGAAAGTATTGGTACATTGTCCCGGGGTAGGGACATTACTTTTTTGGCTCAGTGCCCAAAGCTATTGCTATGAAGATGTCTTTACGATATAGGATAAAATATTAGTCACTATTGTAAAAAGTAAAAAGCAATAAAATTGTTTAAATCTTAATTCTTTCACAATTTAGAACAGAATCGTCTCCAATTTATTTGCAAACATTAATTTTCTTGCACTATATTCAGGATAAATTTGCATAATTGACGCAATATGTTATGCAATTGATTGTTGCTCCTAAAGCATTATGACAATTCAATAAAACTCAATTGTTTGAGGCGTTGCTGTTAATCGTAAACAATTGCCAAACCGATACAAGCCCAGATATGTATGTTCATGTAAAGTCATATTGTGCGGTCAAAATAGTTTATTAATTGCCAAAATTAGGCCAATTGTGCATGCGCGCGACAGTTATAACTGCTATATGTAAATATTGACGTAATAGATATTTTGATTGTTGAAATTTTGCTTGCATGATTGTGTTCAAAAGTAGATTAAAAAAAAATGTAACCCAAAAAATTCCTGAACGGTTTCACTTATCATTTTGTTTATCTGGAATTTAACAAACGATACGATGGACGTTTGAAGTTCAGCTTAATATCAAGGTCTTGTTTTGGTTAGTGCTTTCGTAATTCTGGTAAGGGCGATTAATAAATTTTAGATACGTTTTTATCTTCGACGTATCTAAAAGAAATACTTGCGAGCTCCTAACCTTACCATTTCGTAGAGGACATATTGAAATTTATGGTAATCCTCAACAATATCTGAAATACGGCCGATTCGTATCACGTTTCGACAGTTTGAAGTATTGTTTTTATAATACCGAATAGAGGCAGGCAAATGTAAACACCATTAATATCATCAAGCGGGCAATATTAATAATATTACACAATCCCTGGGTTCGAAAAGGCAAACAAGAAGCACTCGCATATTTCGCTGGTGAAATAACAAGCCAACATCGCTTGGATTACGTAGCGTTATGATGACTAAAAACAAAAACGTAACGTTCTTAGGACAAGGATACGGAATGATGTTTGGCATCGGTAAGACGGTTGGAGATTACGTGCTGCCAAATCGTCTGGTGTGTTGCAGCAATAGAATTTCGTAAATAGATGAATGAAAGTGTGCGAGTTGCATTAAGGTCATCGGATTTTGTAGAAACATCACGTCTATATCTAAATCAGTCTCTTTTTCTGGTAGTGAGCGCAAACAACGGCAAAAAATATGTTTTCGGGAGAGTAAGTGAATTTGTCTACTTACGAGTTAATGTTGAAGAAAATGGGCGAATCTATAAAACAGTGATAAGACCAGCCGCCACATATGTCTGTGAGGCGTGCGTCCTGAATAAGTTGGAAGACGAGCAGGTAAAAAGATGGGAGAGAAAAATGCTGCGTGCTATATGTGGAGGAGTAAGAACCGAGGAAGAATGGAGAAGACGCACAAATCTAGAAGTAGAAGATGCATATGAAAGCCCCAATATCGTATCGTTTGCCAAAGCCCGAAGAATAAGATGGTTGGGGCATGTAGAAAGACTAACCAGAGATAGGTTGCCAAAATTAGTCCTTACCAGAAAACCAATAGAGAAAAGGAGAACGGGGAGACCAATAGAGAGATGGATGAATAAAGTAGATGGAGATCTAAAAAAAATGAAAATAGGAAATTGGAAGGAGATGGTAGGGAACAGACGGGAATGAAGAAATGTAGTCCGTAGAGCACTTCTAGAGTGTTCCTAATATAAACATGTTATTAGCCCTAGGCCTTCACGACCTGTAGAGCGAATTATTATTACGCCTTTTTTTCTAAAATATCTGTTATAGAAGTTCATCAACAAAGAAAGGTTAACATTAAACTAGGAACTATTAGCCAAAGCATGATATGCTAAATTAAATCATTTTGGACCTGTTTTGAGGTTTTCGTAAATTTGATTGAACATTCTTATCAGGCATATCCTCGTGGCAGGCATCTGTCTAAGGACGACTTCGATGAGTGAAATCAGTTCTGTAAGCAAATGCTATTATGCTAATCCCCTTTTATAATAATCATATTTTTATTAGTTACTGGTGACAAAAGGGTGTATGCAACAAGTCAAAACCATACTAAAGAAGTGAGTCTTATCTTATGTCCTACTTCTTTTCATGGATTCACACACTTGCTACATCAGCACCTTTCTATATTTTACTTGTTAATTATGTCTCTTCCACTAACCTGATTGACCTACGTAGCTATATTATATATAGATACGTTTTAACATAAATAAATTAGCTCTATCTGCGACTTTAAATTGTGATTAAGATTTGTAATAGCAAACCATTTATTAACAAGCATATTCGGGTACAGGAGAATGAAATAAATAATACACACATTTTAGTTTTTAGGTTCTGGATGCATCTGTATATAGGTATGTTTCCATGAAAATGTTATTTATGACAATTTTCTTGATGTTTTTGACACATCTTTTTAACAATTTAATAAAAGATGTGTAACAAAAAGATGGAGTTATTCACCGAAGTGTAAGTGTTTGATACTTTCATCTAGCTAAAATAACAACTGTAAACGCTATGACTTGTATCATGGAGCAAGTGATGAAGATTGCGCGTCAGGGTGATGATGTTAGCCATTTTATCAAGCTGTGCTCAAAGAATATCAGGATTCTTAACAATGCGGAAGACGTAGCAGTTAAGAATAATTTGCAAGCAGCGCTGGCTAAGATGATGGAATATCGGAGCCGATTGAAGGTACTCACAATCCATGGCGGTACATTTGTGGCAGAGTGATCGTATTCAGTGGCATGATGTTAAGTCAGCTTTTCAATACCGTATTAGAACGGGTTGTATTGTTAATTTGAAGCATAAAGATCCACTGGCGTTTAAGGAGGACGCTAAGAATATGTTTGTACGACGTATGAAGAACGAAATGAGAAAAACACCACTTCTAAAGGTAAATAGCGTCTTTTGTGGTAAATTCGTGAAACCCCAAGAGGAAGACTTCAAATACATCAATACTAGTAATCAGATGATGGAAATGGATGGAATGGATGGAACATGGATGCAAATCTGGAGACCTGGTATAATGAAAATATTAAATCACAAATTTCGCGTGAACTGGAGGAATTTCAGGTAAGTTTCACATATCTAATTCAATATTATTATTCCTCTATAACATATTTCTTACAGGAACGAGATTCCGACTGAGCATTGACGTCAATTGTTAATTTGTAACTACAATCCTCAACGTGTTGGCTCTACCTACCATTGCGTAATAACGACGATGCATCTTTCGCGTGGGCCGTCGTGTCAGCTCCCGCTGATAAAAATTCGGATTGCATACACAGCTACCCTCATTACCAAGATGTATTAAGATTGGATAACTTTACGTTCCCTATGCAACGCGGAGATATTGCCAAATTTGAAAAGTTAACTAATATCAGTGCAAATGTAAACCGAATCATTCGGTTATGACTTGATAATGGGAATCCACGTATTCTCGAAACACATGTCGTCCCAAATTAATTAATACTATGTGCGGGAGGAGTAATCCCAACAGTGTATTTATTGAACATTAAAAACAAATACCAATGCAATCGCTACTGGAAGTTAAGAGATTCTGGTGTTCATGCTGTGCATTGTGGCGTTACATTATTACATGCTTTTTCATTGTTTTTTATAATTAACGAAAAATATAATTTTTATATTGCGCCTATTAGCACTTTGTCATCAACTTAATTACACAAGCAGCAAATTATAAATGAATTTCATTAAACGTCCTTTTTAATGTAAACGTAAATCAATAACTAAGGCAAATGCTTGAAAATATTTACTAAACAGACAAAGGTCTAACCGAAACGTAAGCAAATAGTGAATGCTTACGTTTCGGAAAATATTATTGGCGTGTGAACCGTCATAGACATCGGAAAATATCACGCAAAATAGATTCCTATTCCGCAAAATTCCCTAGTGAATTTTATTTATGAGAAGGAAAATATCACTAGAAATAAGAAAAATAGAGGGCCACAACTTGTGGTAAGCTACATTATTAAAACAATAAAACCAAAAGAAATCAGAGCCGTGAAAAGCGACCAATATACAAAAAGTTTTACTGTAAGGATCTTTTAAAAATGCTCTGTACACGTTAAGAACTCCTGTGAAATAGTAGGACTAGCCTTCCGGGAATATTAATATTTAGAGAAATTTCCAACACAAAATATGTCTTTGTTTTAAAAGTAAAATTTCTTTTATAAAAATGGCTCAAGAATAAACATACCTTTTTATTCTTCCTGCCTGTTTTTATAACAAGTGAACAGATGAATTCGCATGAGGTTCAATATTGCTTGCAATCTGTTTGCCGATATTACCTCGTCTGTTGCCAATCGTCCAACTTTACTTTTGCCTGATAGTACATTCAAACACAAAGGAAACGAGAAATTACTTCTTCCTCGGAGCAAGGATGCTCCTTCAAATTATACAGATCGAGTTCCAGTATATTTAGATAATGTTTTCCCAAATCGTTACATAAAAATAATGGAAAATATTCGGTAGCAGGGTAAATATATTTGACACCTTGTATTTTTGAGTGAGGATATTTAAAAACCGCAAATAAAGTAATAATTAAATCCAATCCATTTTGATTGCAATAACGATTCGGTGCACTCTCAAGTTAAATACTCTTTAGTATTTAACACTAACAGAGCTGCAATACATATCATTATATAACATAAACAAACTACACTTGAGTGTTTATGTCATATCCTCGGCCACAAATGCATTTGATAATCACCAAATTATCTGCATTTATATGGTAATTACATCGTTTAATATCTTTCATATAATCATATTAACTAATACGCCATGGCCTCGAGCATTTTTGCACTATGCCCAAGTGTTAATTCCAGCAGAAAATAACCTTTGTGATATCAGCATATGAGATTGGCATATACGATATGCGTTGCTAATTTCCAAGAAGGAAAACATCATAGGTATGTATGTAAGATCGCACTACTAATTGAAGGCTCAATGTAAATATGCCCTACTAAAAGATAATTTAGTCAAACTTCCCACGAGGTACAATATATTTCCTGCAAAGTCAAATCGTGGCTTTTAAAACTGCCGAGACAAAGTAAATATTTACGTAATTTAGGAAGAAAGATATTGAGTTAAATAGTTACTTTACCGATAAATTTCCTCTTATTTAATGCGCTTTCTACAGATATTTATATACATAAATGTATCAAGCATGTAATAATTCTTTTTGGTTTAGAGGATTTTATTATTTGCTGAACATCACCGCAAAAGTTAAGTAACAGATGACTAAGGTAAAGTGCAAAAATAAATGTTTTAGGCACAAGTAATCTTGAAGATAACATTTTTTCCTTTATGTTTTTTGAATCATTATTAGCATAGGGGGATTGCCCTTGGAACATTTTTATCAGCCGTTTACATATTTACTTTGACATAAAAAAGCGGTTATCTTGAAACGTATTCATGTTAAAATAAATACTCGATTACAATGTTCCAAATAAACAAACACAGAAATTTTTTCTTTAGTCTTTCAGGAATTATTAATTAATTAAAATTTTAATTACAATGTATTTCATAGAATAATATGAGCATATAAATGAGAACTTTAAAATATTACTTATGCATGTCATTAATAGATTCAAATTTTCAACATAACACGCATTTTATTAAATTATAAAGCAAAAATAAATCCAAAAGAAAAAACTAATAAAACGTCAAACGAAAAATTAATACAAAATCCCTTACCGCGTAAAATTCGTCAGTGCCTAGCGAGTGTCACTACTGTCTATTTCAAAACGTTTCTGTATATTGTGTGAAACAGCTAGCGGAGCCGACTACAATCAACTACTGACCCAAGCAAGGACCGTACACAAACGTAAAGGTGCTCACCATTCAGTTTCGCGAGTTGCCTACGCGAGTCAGAGATAAAAATATCCTCCGATAGCAGCACGCCTAATTACACACAGAATAACAACAGAATCGCTCTGTGGCGGGATGGAGGATATCGGTCGCTATGCAGCTGGTTCCTCCTTCGTCGGTTCACTGTCGGTTTTGAAATATTTTGTTTGGGTGGCCGTGGTAAGCTCTCGCTGAAACCGCGGCATTCTCTCTGCTTCGTGTACCGTTTACGTACCTATGTATTTGGATTTTCTTGGGATATCTATGATCATAAAGAGAAAAACTTCATATAAACCGCACTAAAAAGGATAAAAGAATCTTTTTTCTAAGCCCTATTGGTTCATCTCACACTAGGGATAAAACTATTTTTTTTGTAACTTTTTATAAAGCTTCAGTTTTTTTCTCGTAGCGAGTGTGACCCAGTATGGTTAAGAACAAAAAAAAATTTAAGCTTTGCAAAAAGTTCCGAAAGAGAATTGTTTTATCCTTAGTGTAGGGTGAACCAATAGAGTTTAGAAAGAAACTTATTTTATCCTTTCTTAATATATATTTAATTTATCCTTTTTAGTAATAATGTAGTTATAATAATAATAATATATATTTCCAAAATAGTGTACAAAAAAGCAAGGCTGTACTGGTCCTTGCTCTTTTGATCCGGTGGTATGGGATTATATATTGGTCCCGTCTTCGTGTGTTGTAGTGATGGACATCGCTATGGGTGGGCAAGTTATTGAAGTTGTGGATGTACAAGAGGCAGGCAAGAATATAGCAGGATGGCAAGGTAAGTATATTAAGATTTTTAAATAATTCCCTGCAGCTTGTTCTGGAGTTATTTCCCATTATCGCTCTGACTCCTTGTTTTTGTTGTAGGAATATCGTTTTCGCTGCCGCCGAGCTCCCCCTCCCCCCATCTCTCCGTTGCAACACACTCGCTGTTCTCTTTTTTGCAAATAGCTCTTTATCAATTTGTGTGGTCTTCCCCTAACTCCATAATAGTATAACTTTTCCAGCAGAATTTCATGGTCCACACAGTCGAAAGCTTTTGATAGCTTTAGTTGTATTTGTTATTTTTATTATTATGTCTTGACTTTGTGGACATGGATGCCCCTAATTATATTATGTGAGCGGGTTTTCCATAATCAAATCTGCTCGAAAGTACATGAACACCGCATTGTCTTCTTGGATACGCGAGTATGCAAATCTTTAAATACATAGGACATTCAGAAATGTGTTAAAACATCAACGGTAGATCTGGTGACCAACTGACATTCCCGATACGAGTCAAGTTAATATAAAGCTTTTAAAAACACTCAATTTCTATGCCACAATATCATAATGTATTATGAAAATTGAAACGGTGTTTCAGTTTACCAATTATTTTGACAATACCATTGCTAATTTTGGAAAATTAAATTATCAGAAAGAGCAATGTATGTAAATTGTCCCATATAGTCTGTGGGATGTCGTAAACGGTAGGAAGTAGAAGGTTGGTTGAATGAACAAAACGTATGTGACGTCAGGGCCTACTATGTTAAATTTAAAAAAGAAACTTAAAAACGTCGAATGAAACGTACTTTATAGGGGAAAACTTAAAAATTGACAATATAAATTTTATCGCTAGGTCTAGATTAGGATTTAACGGGCAAAATACGTAGCTCGAGCCTCACCCGATACAATGCGATACGTTTTAGTGTAGCGAGATAGCTGGGAATTCCCGAGATAGCTTGGTCGGCCGTACACCGTAGGCGAAATGAATGCATACATATTATACATACGCCTGGCATATTGCTTTTCTATTTGAGAGAATGATCTGACCGGAATACTTTCTCTTCTGAAATATAATTTACAGGAACGCTTGTATTTTATTACCTTCTTGAACAAAGATAATAGATAGGATACAACCTCTCCTCGCGAATACGTGGATTCCCTTTGTCAAGTCGTATAACCGAAATGAACAATTACGGTTATATGACTTAATAATGGGGAATCCACGTATTCCCGAAAGACGTGTCGTTCCGAATTAATTAATACTTTGTACGGGAGAAGTTAACCCAACAATGTTTATTAATTTCAATATATAAATTTATTGTTTTATAATTCGCGCACTTTAATTTTAGTTCACGGTCAGGTCACGCTATTGCACTGGCGCATCTTGAAACGGGAATTTATGTAGGAGAGGGCCAACTATAACTGTTCTCTTATCTATGGTATCCAAGCCTCGTAAGCTAGCTCTTGGTGTTAAACCCTAGTCTAGATCATTTCATGTAAAAGATACCGGAAGAATATTTTCGCACTAATAAGGTAAATTTTTACGTGGAATTCAAATATGATATTGAAACCAATGTAGCTTTTACTGGTTTAGAGATTTTTATAGAAACTTTCTTATTTTGAATACAAACGTCTTTGACTGTATCAGAAAGAGAAAACTTTCCTGATTTCGACGACGTAAAGCATTGGCCTTATTTGCAGAGTTATAAAGATATTTGAAAATTCTTATGCAAAGGCTGTGCATTAGAGACATAAATGAATTAACCAATATATGTGTATAAAATAATCCAGTAATGTGGAAAAACTCCCGGCTTATGTTTTAAGAGCACTTTGTCAAATAAATAGACATATTTTCAAAACGTTATGAATTCGACATTACGAGAAACTCGGATTAATTCATTGGTGCATTTGATTTATAAGAACATTCAAAATTGTATAAATATCTTTATAACTTTGTAACTTTTGCACATAAACCCAATGTCTTATAAACACACTGTTCGGATTACTCCTCCCACACAAAGTATTAATTAATTCGGGACGACACGTGTTTCGGGAATACGTGTATTCCCATTATCAAGTCGGATACCGAATGGCTGCGGAGATCGCTTACACTAGAGACGTGCACCATTTTTTCCACTCCTCCCTGAATGGGAGAATTCTAAGAAAGCACAGCACGCCGTCTCAAGAGAACGTTTTTAACCGCTGATAATAAATCAATTAGCGCTGAGAAAGATAGAGACGCTTCCTCGCGATTTAGGAGGTTTCTCTTCTTTTTAATGTAAATCGATTCATAAGCATCTAGCTCACGCGTCGATGTTACCGATTTCATTAGTTTTAAATTATCTATGTTTATATTATGTCCTATTTTTGCTATATGTTATGCGACTGCAGACATATCAGGCCTCCCGTTGCGGTAGTGTGAAATATGTTCTTTATACCTAGTTTCTATAGACCTCTTTGTCTGTTCAATGTAGACCTTCTCACAATCAGCACATACAATTTTATAAATTCCTGACTTTTTATCCCCTTGAGACGGCGTGCAGTCCTTTCTTAGAATTCTCCCATTCAGGGCGGAGTGGAAAAAATGGTGCATGTGTTTTTTGGGGTAGGTAAAGATAGTGCAGGGAGAGGAGAAAGTGGTGCATGTTTCTAGTTTAAGCGATCTCCGCAACCATTCGGTATCCGACTTGATAATGGGAATCCACGTATTCCCGAAACACGTGTCGTCCCGAATTAATTAATACTTTGTGCGGGAAGAGTAATCTGAACAGTGTGTTTATTGTGCTGCCCCACAGTCCTTGCTATCTTTACTGATACTACTAAATGTTGTCAGAGAGGTAGACTGCCGTGTTGAGGGATATGAAAGACCTTCCTCTGCATTAGGGACGCAATCAATCAAGAGAGTTCGTTCATAAATCTATCGGGGCTTTTTTATGTCTAGTTTGCCCTAAATATGTGCAATGAGTATGAATCTTCTGTTATTTGAATTTTAATATAGTGTGTGGATTTCGAGAACTCAATTATTTTTTTACCATTACAGAAAGAAATCATCTTTACCTGTAATTTTTGTAAATAAACAAACCCCAATATTTCACTTGAAACATTTAGTAATAACGACCACTTTAAGCTCCGGCCACACATATTCGGGACGGGCACGAGCCGTGTGCGACACGAGTTCCATACGGAGCCCGTATCGTACTCGTGTCGTTGGCGTTGAAACCACACTGTTACGGGACACGTACGTTTATACGTACCTACAACACCTGTGCTAAATTCCTTAGATTGCTCGTGTTTTCATTTGTATTGGTGGGTCTACATCTCTCGTCTCAGTGGATCTTTTGTAAAAAGTCGAAACTCCTCTGTGTATATGCATAAAGAATTCTATTAGAACCCTTTTTGGCTTATTTTTATATTAACAGGTGTGGTTAATTCATCACTGATAGAAGATGCATTTTAATTTTTATTTACAACAACTGTGTTTATATAACGACAATATACATGCTAACATATATGCGCTTTCCCAACTACGTTACACGAGTTCAAAACTCGTACGACAAAAAGTAAATGACCCTTTGTGGTTTACGGGATCCGTACGCACCCCATGCTCGTGTCGCACTCGCAACGGAGTGGCCTATCGCATTTAAACCTGTGTTATTACTTCGGAACGGACGTAGTGCGAGTCTCATGT
Source organism: Osmoderma eremita (assembly GCA_031763485.1). Taxonomy (NCBI): domain Eukaryota; kingdom Metazoa; phylum Arthropoda; class Insecta; order Coleoptera; family Scarabaeidae; genus Osmoderma; species Osmoderma eremita. The sequence goes on from JARFOC010000171.1 coordinate 263,603, forward strand.
GAGACTCATGTCGTGGTCATCCCGAATATGTGTGGTCAGACCCTTAACTGCAAATTTAAAAAGTAAAATAGGTATTAACTTAAAATATCTTAAATATTTTGTAACTGATTGTCAAAATACTTTTGGAATACATATTATTTTCTACTACAATACATCAAAAACTATGACGACAATTCATTCAAAGCAATCGCTTCTCCTGTCATGAATATTTTTCAACATTTCTAAACTGCTTCCTTCTACGCGGTAATCAATTGATTAATGAGTATTCATGTGGGTATTTATGTATATTAGGTGGACTTCAGCAATTTCGTAACGAGTAAAATTCTTACGTGAAACCGTTCGTTTCGCTTTGTGCATTGATCTTTTATGCATAGTGTCTACAAGTTTACATTGGAATATGAAATGAAGAAATAATAGGTCGTAAATGATATGCTATTGAAGAGTCTTGATAATTGGACCTTTGACGCATATTGGTATTTACAAAAAAAAATACTTTTTAAACACCGTAGAGGTAGGTGGTGTATTAGATGGAGCAATAATTATGTATAAGACATTGGGTTTATTTGCAAAAATTACAAAGTTATAAAGATATTTATACAATTTTGAATGTTCTTATAAATCAGATGCACCAATGAATTAATCCGAGTTTCTCGTGATGTCGAATTCATAACGTTTTGAAAATATGGCTATTTATTTGACAAAATGCTCTTAAGACACATGACTGGAGTTTTTCCACATTACTGGATTATTTTATACACATTTATTGGTTGTTTCATTAATTCATTTATGTCTCTAATGCACAGCCTTTGCATAAGAATTTTCAAATATCTTTATAACTCTGCAAATAAAGCCAATGCTTTACGTCGTCGAAATCAGGAAAGTTTGCTCTTTCTGATACAGTCAAACACGTTTGTATTCAAAATAAGAAAGTTTGTATAAAAATCTCTAAACCAGTAAAAGCTACATTGGTTTCAATATCATATTTGAATTCCACGTAAAAAATTACCTTATTAGTGCGAAAATATTCTTCCGGTATCTTTTACACGAAATGATCTAGACTAGGGTTTTACACCAAGAGCTGGCTTACGATTCGGCTATTCGACTTGATAATGGGAATCCATGTATTCCCGAAACACGTGTCGTCCCGAATTAATTAATACTTGTGCGGGAGGAGTAATCCGAATAGTGTGTTTATTTAGTAGTATGTGCATCAAATCCATTTCCGGTATGCGCAGCAGTGTGTCTATTGCACCTAATAGGACGTTTCTCCGGATACTTAACTCCCTTACGTTGTCATACTTATTTAGTAAGATTTAACACGGAGAGAATTTGTCTTTAACAGTTTTCGCTAATTTTCTCCAAATTAGTTTATGTGGTACGTCTAGTTTTGCATCAAACATTTTCAAAGTTATAAAAGAATAAATTGTTGAATTGAATTGTAAATTGAACGGTAAGAACACAACCTCAACTTTAAATTGTTGTCCTGTGCAGCAAACCGCGCAGCTATTAGTTATCGTCTAAAATGTAGACGCAAATGAAACCTAGATTATTTACAGACATTAAAAAAAGTCGTGGTTTCCTTTGTTAATTTCAGATAGTAGCAACTCCATCAGAATTATAAAATATTTGTTGTGGTTTTGCAATGTATTTTAATATTATTATTATGAACCCGAAGAGAAAATTGACCTGTGACAACTAAACTTCGAGATGTTTTAAAAACTGAAAAAAATAACTCATTTCCTTCTTTTACCTCTATTTGACTTTGCAGAGAAAAACTAAAAGTACATACAGGGTGCCGATTTTCTGGACGGTATATGGGTAACTTTCTTAATATTAAAGATACAGAATCGCTTAAATGGACTAAGTTGCTCAGAAAATAGAGTAATACTTGATGCTAGTGTCACATTTGTTATCCAGTACAAGGTTTGTAATATTATTCAAGAGAAATTGAAAACGTCCAAAAAGTTCAACGTCAAATATGTACACAACCCCTAAAGATAAAATAAAGGTAAAAAGTATACTATAGTTTTTTTATGTAGAATCTAATAATGTGATTTAAAAATCCACGGCGCTCTTTATTTTGGAGATATAATACAAACTATAATACAAGTTTGTATTATATCTCCAAATGGAAAGTCATAGTTGGCCATGGTGTCATTAAAATGCTTATTTTTTCTGATTTCATTGATATAACATTTTTTATAACTATCTTTTCTATATTTTGACTTGTACTGCAATAAACAATTAACATTTCTACTAATTCATAAGCAGGCTTTCCCTAACAAACACGGCAAACAAACGCATGTAGTTGTCAAAAATTAAAGGCTGAGAAAGTTAGATGAGTAACAAATAAGTCCTTTTGGAAGTAAAATAAATAAATAAATAAAATAGCATTGAACCTAGTGAAATATATCACCAACGCTACATGGAAAGAAGGCAGTCTGATAAGAAGTTATTTTCTAAGCTAGCTGGAAAATAATTTAATTAAATACGGAGCCTTTAGTAGTAAACCATATATTGTAGAAAAGAAATTTAAACCGGAAGACGAGGGAAGGGGTTTAGCGTATGTAAATTACAAACCAAAAACATCCACACCCGAGATTTCAAGCGAATGCGCAGTTTTCACAGAAAAAGCTCGCCTAATTCTTAAACAAAATAAATGCAAGCCACTTAAATGCAGCATTAGTCAGACGTTGTATGCTCAAGGCCATGAAAGAACATTATTATTTGCTAGATGGTTCTTAAGAGAAACATAACAATTCCTAGTTTTCTAGTGCAATTTTATTTGCGTACGAAACCAAATTTAGAAATAATGGCATATTTAATCGAAACAACAATATTTATTAGTCTCAAAATAATCCTCAGCTTACTACCGAAAGGAGAGATCAACATGTGTTCTCCGTAAATGCGTGGTGCGGCAATTTTGGTATAAAACTATGGGGGCCATATTTTTATGAAAACAACTTAAATGGTGAACGATATTTCCACTTTTTGCGTAATACATTGGAAGACATGTTAGATGAAATACCACTAAATTTCATGCAAAATTTAAAATACTTCAAGCACGATGGTGCACCTGCTCATAATTGCCGAGCTGTGTGTAATTATCTTTCGGAGCGTTTTCCCAACTGGATTGGTAATGCAGGTACAATTCTCTGGCCAGCAAGATCTCCAGACATTACATCTCTAGCCTCTTCTTCTGGAGTGCCGTGAAAGTTACATGAATACACCTAACAACATCTAGGATTTAAAGACTAGTACCACAGATGACACAGATATCCCACTCAAGGCCGGTGCCTTTGATGTTCATGGTTCAAATTTCATTTTTTTGGACACTATGCGTAGGGGTCTTGCGCGGTGGCACTTTGTTTACATTTGTGCCTGAGTGTCGTTTACGTCGTTTGTAGGTTATGGACTATTTCCCTTTG
>JARFOC010000172.1:0-11317 GCA_031763485.1 Osmoderma eremita
AAAGCGTGACGACACTCTAGGGACATTAAAGTTAACATTAGACAACAGGTCTGAACAGTCAACAGTACCATTCACAAATCTATGCAAAAACCGTGCACTATGAGATGTTCTACGCTGAGCCAGGGATTGCATATTGTGCTTAAGTTAAATTTGCATAAATAAACACATCAACAAATCGTCAATCGGTCTGTTTGATCGAAGGACGATACACATATATTTAGAAGAACACAGTAATTTGTAAAAAACAGAAAATGCAATCTAATTATTGGGCCAAGAAAGAAAATAACTACATAACCTTTACACTCATACCGGTTGGTTCACGTTTATACGTGACGTATACAAGTGCAGACTATAGAGCGGTTAGAATTTCGGATACCCGATGTTCTTTACGTTGACTTTACACTGGTTTACTTCACGCTATTGACGTAGCTAATTTGTGACAAGATATGTTGTAGACGAATATACATATATATATATACATAACAAAAAATAATAATAAACTAATGAATGAATTTACGGGTTACGTTAATAGTGAATTTACTTATGCAGATGTGAATTTACAATTTACAAAATAATATTTACCTTAGTAAATGAAATACTGACTGAGTTTTAACAGATAAATTTACAAAATGATATTGAGGTAGTTAAATAAAATACTGAATGGTTAAGTTTCAACATTACATGGTGCAGATCTTGAATTTCTCGACCGTTGTTAAAGGTGGCGCACGCGAATCGTTCGAACAGCGTAGAAAATGGCAATGAATCTAGAGTGGCTTCGAGATACGTGTGGAGTAAATGGATGGAATTTCTCTGAGAAGCGGAGAGTTTATCTCAGCGGTTCGCCTTCGTCGTTAGCGGTAGTGTAATTCGGGTCACAGTGTCTATATCGACAGCGCCTCGGGGAATTCTCTATAGCCCCATCAGAAACAGTATACAGGATCCCAGGAAACAATTCTGGTCGGTCGTAACTACACCTTACAGGCTTGCAGTTACGCGGTAATTGCATACGGCAATACAACATATACTTATTTCTAACACCTATTGGACCGTTTGCTAAGACTAGGAATTTGCACAACCTTTGCGTCTGCTGCTGGCCAAGATCTGTTACTTAATTGCGGGAGAAACATCGATACTTGCGCAAGGGGTTTGCACCCTTAGCCAATCAATACTCGATCTTTTGCGTCAGGCGCCGGGCAGCGTTATCATTCGCTGAAGCGCGGCCGCCGAAATTTAAGCATAAAGATTCGCAGAAGAGGGACAGATCGCGCTATTGAAAATGCATATAGGCTTAAATGCATATGAACTAAGGGCCGTGTTCTCGCCCTAATAGGCGTAGGTAAGAATTGCGGTAAGTATTACGATAAATAGTTCGGCTACGTTTAAAACGTTACAAATTATTCGAAGCGCGCGCTACTGACCGAATGCTTGTGGTGCCAATCCTATCAATAAGTGACAGATTTGACTAAAAATCTATGACAATAATCCATGAGTATTTCTTAAATTGTGTTAAATATATCCCAAACAACACAAAATAGTTGAATAAACGTTTAATTTGATTTATACCACTAGTATAATTATGATTGATGGCAAGGCGCAATAAAAGATAGAATGTCCGCAGGATATAGGTTCAAATGCTGTTTACGATATACCAATTATTAACGTGTATGATATTTGTTTAATAATCGTTGAGAAAACACCGTTTTATCTGGTATTCATACAACGTTAAAATGTTGCGTAATGCATACAAAGCATTAACGCTTACGCAAAACAAAATACACTGTAACGAACACTCCTCTCTCACAATAGATTGATTCATTTGAGACACGTGTTTCGCGCATCGATCGTCGTGCGTTTGACGAAACTCGTGTCCCCAAGCAATCAATCTATTGTGAGGGAGGAGTGGTCTAGTACAGTGTGTTTATTATGCCGCCCGCCCCATAATTCTTGCAATCTTTACTTACAGATATTTGTTTAATAGTTCTATCTCTATTACTTATCTTTAGGGTCGTGGGTGATGGAAAATGTAAAAACCAAAATGAACGAAAATACATTATTTATTATTACTAGAAAGTACAAATTTATTATTTATTATTTTGTAAACGGGCTGCTCAATGCACTTATCGGTTGCTCCTTTGTTGGTTGCAAAGCACAGCTTCACAGCCTCTGTCATACGCAAAATATAATATTGTTACAGTTACTAGCCAAGAACACATTTAATATTCGGCACTTTTAACTTTTAAGGTTAATGGTGGTATTTTTAGTTCAGTATAAGAAGAATTTTGTTAAGACAAGGGTGGAAATAAATGATGCATATACATAAACATAGTTGACATATGATTATATTTCACGACTAGAACTATTAAGGTGTGTTACTATACATCATTCACTTTAAGAAAATAGCGTTGGACAAGATAGGCTTACATTTTGGAGGTTTGCTATTGGGTAATACGTAAGGCAACATTACACACGACTGTGCATACGAATGTTGGATAAAATGGAGTATTACTGACCGTTACGTTTTGGTAATGTCAGTTGTCAAATTTCTTCGGCTGCTTTTTTCGTCTTGCGCTTCTCGTAATATTATTTGTTTAGCATATTGCATTAAAAATAGCTCTTATTTAATTAATACCATATTTACGGAGAGGAGGAGTTTTTTCAATTTTGATAATACAATTATACTTGTTAGCTACTATTCCAGGATTAGTACACTTCTGACATGGCTGAACAAGCGGCTATTGGGCAAGGTTGTTGTTTTGTTGAAAATGGGTTGCCATATTTTCAGTCTAAAAAAACCTCTGATTACCACGAAGAATTGAATTGTAAAGTATTTACAGAGTGGATGAGAAAGGTTTTACCCGTTTTAGAACCAAATTGCGTTATTGTAATGGATAATGTACTATACCATTCCGTCAAGGCAGTAAAAATACCAACGACTGCATGGAAAAAGGATGCTTTAATCAATTAATTAATCCATTACCGTGTGTATACAACACAGCATTAATCAATTTATTTCTTAAACTCAGGGTTTTTTTGAAAAATACTTGCACTTCATCTGCTCAATGTGGTGATTACAAGCAAAAAACAGCATCCATTTCTTATTAAGATAAAATACAGTAATAGTATATATATATATTTAAAAATATATAAATATACTCTGGGATCACACAACACGCCTGATTGTACGTGGGGAGGTCTGGAACTATCCATACCTCCTCACGTACATACAGCTATTTCGGACTTCTTAGTCCTCATCAGTGTACGTCGGAGTGTCTTGAGGATGAAGTCTATGTCATTGAGATGTTCGCAAGAGAGATTTTGAACAAAAACCTCAAACAAAAATCAATAAAAAATTTCAGCGACAGTCGGGCTGTAAAGCATTGAAGGTGCACAAATGCAACTCTAAACGTATCTGTTGCTGCAAAACCATACATACTAAATACAATAGGGGCGACTAACAAACTAATCCCAATCTGTGTCTCGGGCCACTCCCTCATTCAACACAATCAGACAGCTGACACACTTGCAAGAATGGGTTCCGTGGTGTGCTTCCACGGTCCAGAATCTGCAATTAGCATATCAACATCGATAGCCAAACAACAAATTAGTTTCTGATTAAAACAGGAAGTACTCCAATTTTGGAGCAATTCTCCTGATTTGTTACTTGCGAAAGAGTGAATCCTACCTAATCATGTCAGAACTCGAGAATCACTTGAACTTGACCATAAAAGGGTCAAAATAATTACTTCTGTGTTTACAGGCCCCTGCAGACCCAGAAAACACCTACACATAATCGGGTTATCGGAAGAAACCTGTTGTAATTGTTCACATCACATGGATAATTACTGAATAAATGAAACACTACTTCTTGATTTGGTTACGTTTATTATATCTAAGCAGTTTACACAGTACCCGACAATACCCTCGTAATCCCTACGTCGGACTCCCCCACCCTTTTCTCCTTTCTACATACTGGTTTGTTATTCTACTCGCTACATAGTATATAACAAAACCAGATACCGACTCTGCGTGGAGACCAAAGAAACAGTGGAGCACGTTATGTGCCACTCTCCTGCGGCCACCCGAATCAGGTGCTCCAGCTTTAGGAAGGAAATCACCTCTCTAACTGAAGAATTCCTTATTGAACAATATACTGAGCAATCTAGACTTGTTTGATGAACTCTAGGATAGCATCCGTTCTACAGTAGCACTTAGGGGCCATAATAGAAGGGACGAATTATCGAACCTGGCGGATGTCATCTTACTATCAAGTAAATAAGTAACTCAAGATGTGATATGCAGTGTCTATTGTCTCTCCACACAGTCTACAGTTGGGTGTTTAACCATAATTTTCTGTAGGCGTCCTTTCAGTGCACAACGTTTCGTGAGGAAACCTATTATCTAGTAGACGAAGATAATTCCTATTAAGTTTTAGTACCTTGTCCATCAGTTTGATTTATTGTGGTTCCTTAATGGACCATGAGTATTCCTGGTCATATTGTTCCAGTCTCCTTTGTGTTTTTCTTTGACCCATTTTCGTATCTGCTTTCGTACTGCTTTTTAGCCACTCCCAGGGCAGGGTTTGGGCCTACGCATGAACTCGATGATCCTTTTAGAGATAATAATAAATCTCCTACATTGATACATAACTTTTATAACACCGTCGTTTTCTCCGTCTTACGTCTACGTAGCCTATCCAGCTTTCCCATATTATTGAATGGCATCATTCCATCTTTCTTCGGGGCGCCCTATGTTTCTTCTTTCTCCAGGTATTTGGACAATTCTTTCTATATGTGCGTTACATTCAATTCTTGTATGATTTCAAACTTTGTATCATTCTTCTTGTGTTTTTGTGTTTCTTATTATTTTGCTTATTTTGTTTTACAGTTATTCTTCTCAGTATATAATATGCCTTCATTTCTACAACTTCTGCTGTTTACGTTTGGACGATTCCTCGCATACTGATTGCCCCATATGATTTGGTTGAAACATCCAGCTACTATTTTCGTTGATTAATGGGTTGATTTAGTCTCCAATGCAGAGAAAACTCTTTCACACCCCTTAACACAACGGCATTGAAGCTATTGTATTACTCTGCATTCGGTTGTTTCCTGATTATCCGAACAGATCTAGCCCCCTGACAAGGTTTAGTAGTATGCATCAAATCCTTTTCCGGTATGCCCCGCAGTATATCTATTGCACCTGATAGGGGGTTCTCCTGGTGGGTTAATGCGTTGCATCAAAAAATGTTGTGAGAGGCTACTACCTTCTCTTCATTGCATAATCTACACAGTGGTTCCTCTCTGTAGACTCCCTTTCTGTGTAGGTGTTTTCTTAGGTTGCCATATCTAGTAAGTAGACACATCGTCACCCTAATCTGCGTTCTTCTAAGAGACACTATGTCAGCGTCAAACGTTGTGATGGCTTCTTCATGATCTGTTTGCTGTGTTTCTGTACATGGTACATGGTGCCAGTGTTTCTGGTGTTGTTCAAACACCCACTCAGTTAACGCACCACGCGCAGCAGTTTTTCTGATACCGAGAGCTGGCTCAGGTCCAATGAATGTAATTTCGGATCCCTTCCTTGCTAACTGGTATGCCTGGTCATTGCTTGCAATTCCCCCATGCCACTGCACCCACATCAGTTTAACTGTATTGGGTTTCGCCAGGTTTTGAGGGACTTGCAGACATACCAGCCCGGAAATATCCGTTAAGATGCCAATGCATTTAAGGCAGCTTGACTGCTAGTGAGAATGTAGAGCGGTTTACTTTGTGGCCCCTGCTGTAGACACTCTCTAGCACAGATGTGTATTGCACAGATTTCAGTTTGAAGTACGGGGGCGTGCTTTTCCAGCGGTACGCGTAGCGTTCGGGTTAGACTCCCCCCGCATACCCCTGTCCCGAATCCGTGCTCGTTCTCGATCCGTTTGTGTGTCAGATTCTGGTCTGCGTCGATATTTATTTCAGCCTTTCTCTCCATCCCTTCCAGTCTGTCATGACTTCAAAGGGTTTGTTGCAGGAGAGTTTAGGAATCATCGAGTCGCAGCTCATATCTAACACGAGATTTTCAACAGCTCTTGTTACTTTGCCATGTCCAAGGATATTCCCAGGTTTCCAAATACCATTGCACGTTAGCGTAGATTCTCCAGTTCTTGCCTCCCCCATGATATAAATATCAAGGGTAGGTTTAGCATCGTCTCCATGGCTGCAGTCGGTGTGCTTCTTATTGCACCTGTAATGCAGGTGTTGTTTGCCTCTGGTGTGTCTTTGGCCACCAAATTAGGCAGCCATAGGTAATCATCGGTCTCACCACTGCACTATATAACCAGTGTGTGATGCGTGGTTTAAGTCCCCATGATTTTTCTATGTTCTGCGCCTCATCATGAGTGCCATTTTACCTTTCTTTATCATATTATCCAAATGTGTATTCCAGATGAGTTTGGAATCCAGGGTTATGCGTAGGTATTTAGTTTCCTGCTTCACCTGCATTATTTCATTATAGACCATAAGGGGTTTTAGGCCACTTGGATTTATCTTTGTAAAGGGGATTATTCCCAGTTGAGTAGGATTTACCCTAAAGTTTTTCTTCGTGCACCATCTTTCCACTGAGTTCAGAGCACTTTGCATTAGTTACGATATTATGATGGCATTCATACCCAGTGTGAGCATTACCACAGCGACCGCATACCCTTTGGCGTAGAATCCTTCATTATTTAGGGAGACTAGCTGTTCATCAATGACCATGTTCCACAGCAGGGGGGGGGAGAGGGGGGACAGAACCCCTCCTTGCGGACAGCCCCTGTCCCTGACACATGAATCGTCTTACCTGCTAATGTTGCCCTCAACAAGCCTACCACTGCAGCACGGTTTACATCCATTTTTATACAGTGGCTTCCTCTCCACGGCTGCAGGAAGCGCGTATCATAGAATTGAAAGAGGTGTTGTCAAATGCTCCTTCAATGAAGCGCTGCAAGGGCTATATATTGCTGATTATTCATGCTGATTAGGGTGTAATGGCCTCTCTACAAGGGAGGCTTCCCTGGTATGCTTCTGTGCAATTTACAGCCACACTTCCAGATATTGTGTGAACATTTGTTATTAAATATTCGCTAAGATATTTTTTAAATAAGTTAAAAATTGAAACGTTTCTCGTATTAAATGGAAAGATAGTATAGAGCTTTTAGCATATTACTGAATATTACTTTTTTATGGGGAGAAAGTAAAAGGTAATTATTATGGTTAAAAACAACATCATAATTCATAACTAAAGGATTAATTAACGCAATTACATAATTATAATCTAAATATACTTAAGTAAATCCGAATACATGCTCCAAAATATACTCCACAGATACGTTTAATATTGGAAAACGATGTTCTATATACGATGTTATTATGCCTATACCTATAACAATAAAAAAATTGTTTTAAAAATCATAATTTGTAACCGAAAATAAAGATGATAGGAAACAGGAAAAATAAGCACTGGAACAGTACAGATGCTCGTGAATTTAATACAAAAGATCATCCAGACCATTTCCGAGATACTTGAAGTTGTAACGGCAGTTGTATTAATGCTCTATTTTCTCTGTGAGACATACTGGACAAGGACTACATATTATGTTTACAAAATATCTGAAAAATGCCGCTACTACGGTTGGTTGAGAGCGCCAACTTTCCGAGGCTTTTATTGTTACGCAAATATAACTTTGAGAAGCAAGTTTTTTATCCTTTCTCGCATCCATCCCTTTGTCGTCGTTCAACATTCATGGCTCTTTTTATTATTCAGTGGAAAGTTTCCATTGTACCTCTTAGTAGAAAATTTCCAGAGAATACGGCGGAATGGTGTTTCTCTTGAGTTTTAAATTAAATATTACTTTCGCGTTGAATAATGTTTCATTTGTTAATCTGTTTATTATGTATTTTAAGAAATAGTAATTTATACGCATAAAAAATCCTAATGCAGCCATAAAAAATCTTAAAAATGAACCTTATATCCCAGTTAGTTTTTATAAAAGTTATCTTATGTTTCGAATTTAAAAGTTTTCTTTAATTAAATTGTCAAATGTACTAATTCCATTATTCATATGTTATAACATTAGGAGAATTGATGCGGTTTCCATGGCGTTGAATGGTAATTCTGTGAAGGACTAGCATAAAGTTAAATTTCATGCAAGAGAATTATAAGCACGAAAGCTATCAACTTCGCAACATAGACATGATGGAATTGGAAGTTTTTCTCAATTCTAATCTTGGGAAAATAGAAATTCTCTTTGCCACAGATGGAACAGGAAGATATTTTTAGATCCGGGATTAGTCAAAAAAAGGTTTGCTATACTTTGAGCTGCGCTACGTTTTGATAATCCGCAGACAGGAGGGGAGCGTCAAAAGGAAGATCCAACAGGGCCGTAATTTCATTTATTTTTAAGCAATTTATGAAAAACCGCCAAAGTGTATATGAAATTGGGCAATCTGTCAGAATTGACGAAATGCTTATGGCGTTTCGTGGGCGTATGCACTTGAAAATGTACAATCGAGGACGCTTGGTCTTAGGACACCAGACCGAGGCGAATGCGCCGGAAGCTATTGCTATCTCTCGCTCCCCTGACCCTCAAAATTTAACCGTAGGTACTATGCCTACATGTTCGCTGCTTTCCCGTTTCCTACCTATAATGGTTCAAAAATAATAAAACCGGTAGAGTGGCTTAGAAGGAACATAAAGATCCAAGACAGCATACAAAGCGGTATAAAAAGCACACAAGGCCTCATCCACATTCTTGTAGTTAAGAATGTCCAATCACAATTCAAAAGATGATTGTATAAAAGGGAATAGTTAACTTCCTTGAAGTTATACTGAAAATTGTTACCAGAAGGAAGACGCTGTGTCGATGAAGCACGTAAAAAGAAAATTTAAAATTCCAAACTGGGATGATAGCATCCTCAGAAACAATAGGATATTCCGACTGCTGTATCTTAAAGTCGTGATTATAATTAGAAGATCTAGCATTTTGCCATCGCGGTTTCTTAAGGTATTATGCTGGTCAGAATTGAGCACATCTATGAAATTTTGAAAAATAGCAGGTTTCCGACATGGCCGATGATCAGGCGAATAAAGATTGCGAATATTAAAATCACCAGTCAAGATAAATATTTCATTTACTAACAAAGCCTCTAGAGCCGACATAAATGTCTCCAGATCCTCTAATAAAATAACAGGAGGTGTATAAACCAGCGAGAGATGAAGGGAACTATCAGCAACAACATACTTGCAAAGCAAAAAATCAATGAAGGGCACTAAAGCGGCAATATGGCTAGTATCAACCACACAAAAAGGCAAATCTAGCCTAGACGCAATTATGACTCCGCCACCCTTAGAACGATTTACAAAAATCTCTACCCTTGTTTACAATGTTGTAGCAGTTATTAAAAAGTTCACTGTTGTAGACAGAATCATCTAAGGAAGTTTCTGTAAGGAGTAGTATGTCAGGAGAGTGATCACTTGAATTATTATAAAAAGTGTGTGTTTTTGACCTTAGCCCTCTCACATTTTGATAATAAATGGGACAGCGTGCCAATTGGAAGAACCTAGTTTTTCGGGGTAATAATGGTAGGAGTGCCGTTACGGTATTTTATTTTTAGATTTGTTTCGCCCTTAGAGATCCGCTCAGCCAGATCCAAGCTCTATACTCAGCAACCTGCCTTGGAGTGCGATCAGAAGATACAGATAACTGGGAGAACCTTATATTATTCTTAATTTTTTTAAATTTACGCAGGGTTGTAAATACATCCTCAGATGAGGAATGACGTACACGAATCGGTGGCGATAAAGACTTTTTAGTTTGATCGAACCTCCCCAATCTGACAGGTTGCATCTTTTCGAGATCCACACCAACCTCCCGAAGAATGGCACGCACAACAACCGTATCCTTCTGAATCTGCTCCTGCTTAGGCTCTCCAACCTCAAGACTACCATAAACAATAATATTGCGCGAACGTTTATTTCTATTATAAATCTCACCAATAATCTCGTCAGTAGTTAGCCTAGTAGTAGGATTAACAGCAGCACCGGTTCCATCTCGTAATTCAGTAATCAGTCGTAATTCAGTCATCAGCATAACCAACCAAGTAATTGTCTTCGAGGATCTCCATACGAAGGATATCATCGTAAGATATATTTCGGTCCCAATATTGAACCTTGAGCCGCTCTCCTTCATCGTGCGCCATCCCTCCAGTGAGATAGAGAGCTTAGCTCTCTATCTCGCGGATAACTCCGCATCATCCGCAGAAGGTAGTGCGGGATACTGAACCGATTCTGCAGAGCTTCAAGAATTACGTTCCATCTAGCGGAATTATAGGCATTTTAACGTCCAAGGTCACCACCATTACCAGATCCCTGGGGTGCGTTCGAAAATAAAGGACGCGGTGTGTGTGTTCGAACGCCCTTGCGCGTGAACATGTGACAACGATGCGAGAGGGAAGCGAGTTTCAGCGGCGTTTCAATTGCCAAATAAATATTGGTTGGTTAAATTACTGTTAATCCATGACTGTGGCTATTATTCATAGAAAGAAAATTATTATCGCCGTCTTATTAAGTACGAGCCATTTGCTTTCTGATAGCTGAATATGATGGAGCTATATATTATGTGAGGAGTTGCAATAAGACATGAGATAAACGTCGATCCGTATTCAAAATTATATAGAAAACGTGATTCCCCACACGACAGAGTTCTAAAGTTATTTTCGAATTAATAGGCAATTAATAGGCCCAAGAGAATATTGAATTCTCTTGGGCCTACTAAATAGTATAATGAAACAACTTAAACAAACCATAATCAGGCATTTTTGAAATGCATCTTGGGTATGCCCGAACAGAAGACGACCAACTTCGCTTGTTGTAAAAGAGTGCATCCTGGAATAAATATCTTTAATTATCGAACGCAATGGTGTACTACTCTTTGTGTGACAACCATATTTTTCGAACGATAAGAGTGTACTTTTGCAGCAACACTCAATTATTTCGAACCCACCCCTGGTATACCTGTTCTTCCGGTTAAGGGTTAAGGCAACGGATAGTGTTATGTATTTTGTTTTTGAATAATAATTTTTGTTTGCTTTTCACTTACTTCAGAATATATTTTTCAAATTAATATTCATACCCATACACTTATAGAAATTGTTTAAGATCCATCGTCAACAATTTTAACCCTTAACCACAGACGACCGGTATTTTTTACCGGTAAGCAGTTCCCTTTATTTACGCATTTATACGTTAGTGTACCTTTTCGGCGCTCAGTATCACTTTGATAGCCGAAGTGTCGACT
>JARFOC010000172.1:14355-29598 GCA_031763485.1 Osmoderma eremita
CTAAAAGAACAACCTGCAGGAGGTGCCCAGCTAACAAGGAAAGAAAAACAACACATATATGCGTAATATGTAAAACTTCCATATGTTTGCAATGCACCCAGAGAATTTGCAAGGAGTGTGCGACTTGATTTTTTCAACTACTTTACCTCTTGCAGGTTTTTTTTCAAATGTATTTTTTTCTCTGGTAATGCTGCATTTTTTTATCTGAAGATGTTATATTTTAAGTTTGTGTAATAAAATGACTTTTTGTTTTGCTTAAATGTTTTTTATAATCGTTTTTTTCTGACAACATTAAAAAATTATTAAAAAAGGTCGTTGAATATATATTTCTTATAAAACTTGTGTGGTTTTATGAAACTCAAGAGTTTTACAGCTTTTACCAGATCTATATACCCAAAAGAATATAACAAATAAATATTCAATTAATTTGCAAATTACTACACAAAAATTTTATAGATTTCGTATAACCGGTAAAAACTACCGGTGGTCTGTAATAACGTTCCCATAATTTGACGACTGTAGTTAAGGGCTAAGTGCTGAGTTACATTACAATATACTACAAATACTACGTAGTTGTATATGTGTTGTAGACCCATTTTGGCACAAAAAATAAATAAGATAAATGAGCAGTGACATTTCAGACTCTATTTACTAAGAAGTTTCAACAACGTATTATTTAAAGAAAGTAAATATTATTTCACATGAAACTTTCTAACAAAGATTTATGCATACACATATTTATTCAGTGGAACAAGTGGCGTTATTACGTATTTTTATTTTGTTTATACCGCATACTTACGCAACTGTGTGCTATTTTCTAAAATAACATTAATTTGTTAATTCTAAAACAAATCGTGTAATATAATTGTTAAGTATAATATGTATATGTAATATATTACAATCAAATAATAATATACGGAAAATGATTAGACTGTTATTCCTTTAATAATCCTAGTTTCGTTAGATACTTTACTTTGTGGGTTTCTCAGGAGGTATGCAAAATATAACTTTTCCTCTCCTAGTATTGGAGTGGTCGGTTGCTTAGATATATATGAATTATGACAATAAGGGTTCTCACAATATTGTATAAATGATGGTAAGAAATATGTATGGTTGCTCACTACCGCCAACGGGCAGCGGCGACCTACTTTTTTAAAAACCGGTTTTCGAATTCCAGTTCTCCAAAAAACCGGTTTTAGTCGGTTTTCGAATGTCAAAAAAAATAGAATAGGGAAAAATATTTTATTTAATTTATATAAAATAACAAAAAACGAAATCAATATCAAAGTCAAAATATAAAATAAAATTAAGGATTACACATTATTTACACAAAATAACGAAAACCCAAACAAAAATTTCAAATTTCAAATAAAATTTATATTTATTTCATTAATTTTAAGTTCACCTAAGAAAATAGGGTTTTAAAAAACTTAAAATATCCACTGAACGGTGTCTAAGTCTTGTTCCTATTTTGGACACAATATTGCCTGAAATTGAAAATACTCGTTCACTAGCTACTGAGCTACTGTTTTCAGGGGATCAAATAACAACTATAAGTTTTTGGTTCTTTTATTCGTTGCGTCAAATAATGAATATTCAGCGTTCAGTGTCAGGATTTGTAAATTTTTCTTCGAGGTCTTCAAGAAACTTATGAATTGATTTTTCCATGGCTTCCTTTAAAAAAGCATTACTCTGATGAGTAGTTTCTTCGATTTGCTCTTCATCAGAATCGGTTTCCACATAAGAATTTGGAAATAATCTAGACAATATCTCTCCAGATAACTTAATAATTTCGGTTTTTGAAGCTACGCAAAGTACACTAGATTTCTTTGCTGAACTGGAAATGTTTTATGGATTTTGCAAATACAGCAAAAGAGTTGCTAATTCTACTTGTATTCTTTCTTGAATTCGTTCTTCTAAAGCTAATAATAATATCAAACTTATTCCAGTGTTAAAAGTTTTTAGTTCATTTAACAGAAATTCAAATATACCTTCACTTGTTAATAAATTGGCATCTCGTCGCCCTAAGCCTTCAGCTGCTAGACGAATCGGTCCCAAGACTTTATGAACTTAAATTTAGGATATTGAGCTTCATTCCACATATAAGAAGAACCAATATTATTCAATGCTAAAACAATACATTCTTTTACTGCCAGAAATCTTCCAACCATGTCCTCTATACTATTCCACCTTGATTTGCAGTCAGGAATTAAATTTAATTCCTTTCCTTTCCCTGTTTGATATGATTTTGAAGAATGGTGTTTCTTACTGGAGATTTTCTAAAGAACTTACAAATTTTTCTAATTTGTGAAACTGATTGGTTGTAATTGTCAGACAATTCAGGACTAGGATGTTCTCGGTTGCAAACAATAAAGAGAATTTTCATATTCGTTATATTCGTATTCGTCCTCATCTTCAGCTTCAGCCATTTCTCTGTTTATACAACACATCAGTAACTGCTAAGTAGGTGGCGTTTTAATAGCATAGTTGATGAATTATAGATGATAATTGCCAATTTCTTTCATAACAGCAGCACCATCATTTTTTGCTGCAACTACATAGTTGCAAGTTGAAACTGACATCAGTTTCTAGATTCAAGTTTAAATTAGCAGCCTCTCAGATACCAATTCTAATGTTCTCTGAATATTACAGGAACCCTGTATGATTAAAGTTATTTGTAATGCTATTAATAGAAAATCCATCCATTGCTGCAAGTTTTGATACGATAAATTACTCCTTTTCACTTTCATAAAATACAAAATAATCCTTTTTTTAAGAAGAAGAGGAAGATCCAGGGGTTTCTTCTTCGCCGATCGTTTCTAATTTCTTTCCGATAATTACTTTATGAACTGCTTTCAAATGATTATGTGGATTGCTCGTAGATAAATTGCTTTGCTTTCGATCCATGCGTAAACAAGCAGGTGTCTGCTTGCGTCAGTTTAGTTTCGTTGCATTTAGTAGGTAGATGTTTGAGTACATATCATAATTTATTTCTGACCATTTATTTAATATGTAAATTTCTATGCATCCGCCCCTGGCTGTTGGCGCAAATTGAGCAACTCTAGAAATAAGCATAATGTAGAGATAAAAATAAATTTGGACGTATAAATTAGCGTCTATAACACAAAAATTCCTGCAACCAAATATATGATATATATATATAAACATCTATAATATATATAGATAATATATCTATAGATATATTATATATATTATCTATATATATATATACATATATATATATATATATATATATATATATGATATAATAGAAAACCATTTGGGATACTTTTAGATGATCTAAAGAAACTGAATTAATTTAATGAGACAATTTTTCTGCTTTGTTGTTATGACCGGTTAGTGTTGTAGCCGAGTTTTACAATACTGTTGTTCTGGAATGGTACGTTTATTTTTATAAATAACCCTTTTTTAAAATACACTTTTACAACTTTTTCGTGATTTCATATAAAAAATAATCTTATTTTTCTTCCATTTATAGCTTGAATATCTTTTGTTATTGCTATTGTACTAAAACTTCACAAAATGAGGTTGCAATTAAAGACAAAAAACAAACATTGTTGTTATTAAAATATTTTTTATGCAACGTGATTTATACGTAACCATATTCACGGAACAGATGGAGTACAAAAACTGCGTGATCAATGCGTGATATGGAAACTAAGCTTTCTATTAGTTGGTAAGAACTACCAACCAAGTCCATTGCAAACGATGTAAATTAAAAAATCGTAATAAAAGGCGACCTTTAAAATTCAAGAAGCGATTATTCGAATGATGGCTATCGACTGTTTAAATAAGGGTGAAAATAGCATCACAAGTTCTGTGATTAAATTTCTGTTACTGCTAAAAACAAATATAACAATTGCACTGCTAAAATAGGACAGAAAGATAAGAATAAATTAAATTCATCCATTTAAAATTTATAACAAAATGTATAATACATCGCTGTATTGCATACTAAGGACGCGCAATGTTTATATATAATCAAACATAACCACAACATAACCCCTTTATTCCTCTGGGGCGCCGTGTATTTTCTCATTTCAGAGCGTAAACGCAAGCATTTTTTGCTGGATGATTCTACAAGATGAGCAAATTAGAACGGCCAAACGAAGCCAAAACGAGAACTGTTGAATATACGGCTGCCTGTTTTTTTAATACTTGCAGGGATATCGCAATCAAGTGTGTATGACATACTACTTGAACACATGTAAGGAAGAAGGCTATGATGGACAACATCGACAATGATGACAAATATTCTATTTAGAGGATAGCTCATTAATTCTTTTATCAGAATGAAATTCCTACATTAAATAAAATTCTGTCTCGTGTAAATCAGAGTGAAAATTTGCCGACCCTAGGGGGAACCAGCCTGTGGAAATTGTTAGAGCAACTTATTTTAGGGAACACACACAATTTTGAAGCCTTTTTTTTAGATGTCCAATGGTGTTAGATTCAAGAAAAAATCTAGCAACAGTTTTTTGAAGGGGAAACATGAAATTGTTGCATGGAGACGACGTTATTTGCGTCTAATTCAATTATTTAGGCAACAAAGAAAAAGAATATATTATCTTGATGAAACGAAGACCACACAGTTCAGAAAATATGGATGGATGAGACGATTACAAGTGCAAGGCAAGCATTGGTAGAAAGTCTCTCGACAGGTCTCAAGCATCCTACTAACAAATGTAAACGCTTAAAAATTTTACACATAGGATCTGAGCATGGATTTGTAAATAATGGTTTGCTCTTATTCGAGTCGAGAAAGACTAGTGAGTATCATGAAGAGATGAATTCTACAGTTTTTGAAACATGGTTTCAAAAAGTACTGCGTACTTTGGAGGAAGGGTGTGCTATTGTGTTAGATAATGCACCTTACCACTCCCGGAAAGTTGAACAAATGTCATCCACTGCTACGAAAAAAGTACGTAATTGATGAACTTGCAAAAGCGCAAAACAAAATAGTTTTAAGACTACCTCCGTACCATTGTGAGATGAATCTCATTGAATTAATATGGGCACAAATCAAAGGCGATGTAGCAAGACACAACACGACTTTTTAATTAATTATTGCTTTCGTCTATAGACAAAGTATTGAAAGAAAATTGGGTTAATCCAATAAATCATGTTAAGAAAATTGAAGCAGATATGTCGAAGTTGGACATAATTGTTGAAAATGTACAAGAAAATTTTGTGATACATTTTAGCGATTCAGACTTTTCTATCAGTGATTTCGATAGTTAGTGATATGAAAATGATATAAAAGTGAATTCTATTTTAACTTGATTTTTTAAGCAGTGTCAATATACTTTGTATTTATAATAAATGTACAATATACAGAGCGTTGAGTAGGCTTTTTGGTGTTTTTTTTTGTAGTATTGGAATTTTAAATAATAATAATAAACTTTATTCGCCCAATAGTGGAACACCATTCATAGGACGCTATATAAGAAAAGAAACATAATAAAGTGTTACATAGCATAAAATATACATTATTAAAATACAACAGGTCACAATAACCAACAAAGGAAGGAGAACAAAACACAAAACAAACACTAATATTAACTGATACTAATTTCCAGTGAACAAAAGCTAAATAGTATTACGGAAACAGACATTAAAGTTTCTAGCCAAGGGCGCTTTTTGAAGGACGTTGGAGTAATATCTTGGAATATAAAGTGCATTCACCGTATGGGTAGCATGTGAGGGGATTGAAAAGTATACCAGTGATAAAAGGTGAGGCGAGTCAATTTCATTATTCAACAATTTTACCATAAATGTAGCGCTATAGTTCCCTCCGTTCTTTTAGGGCCAAGAATTGGTGTCGTTCAAGAAGCAGGGCATAATCAGATCCTCTGTCAGGGTAGAAATTCTGCATTCTATATGTTAGGTATTTTAAAAACCGTTTTTGTACTCTTTCTATCATCAAATCTAGGTATGTATAAATTGTATACCAAATTACCGAGACATATTCTAATTTGCTTCTGACCAGTGTGTAATATAATATTTTCAGGACCAGAGGATTATGGAAATTGCCATAAGATCTAATTAGAAAGCCCAAGCCTCTCGACGACGCACGACATACTTCATGTATGTATTCAGCAAAAGTTAAATGTGAATCAAATGTCACTCCCAAATCTTTAATAACTGTTTTTCGTGCTGTGGGAACGTGGTTGATATTATATTGATGTAGAGCTGGATTATGAATACCTTTGAATATGTAATCATAGCACACTTCCCAATGTTCAATCTTAGGCCGTTGTTAGTACACCAGTTGTATATGTGATTAAGGTTACTTTGGAGTTCGTCGCAGTCAGAGACCAGTTATTCGCTTATAAATTTTAAGGTCGTCTGCATATGCCAATACCCTACAGTCGAAGGAAGTAATTAAATCATTGCTAAACAAATTAAATAACAGAGGACCAAGATTAGAACCCTGTCCCACCCCCGACGAAGCACAAGAAGTGGCAGAATTGTATCCATTGTATGGCACATAGCTAAATTTATTCTCTAAATAAGAAGATAAAAGTTGAATTAAGCTTCCGGAAAGGCCAAAGTATTCCAGCCTCTGTATCAGTAAATAATAATCAATAATATCAAAGGCTTTTGATAAATCAGTATACACGACATCTACCTGACTTCTACCATCCATAGTCTCACTTATAAACTGTGTAATTTCAACAAGATTCGTTACAGTAGACCTTCCCAACATAAAAGCGTGTTGAAATTCAGATATTAGGGCTCTTACATTTCTAAAAATTTCAGTACACAATAGCTGTTCATAAATCTTTGAGAAGATCGAGAAAATACAAATTGGTAAATAGTTACTAACATCCGAGATGTCACCTTTCTTAAAAATAGGTGTAATTCTGCCCATCTTCCAAGATTGTGGGAAAGTGGAGGATTTCAGTGATAGATTAAACAGAGTTGTGAGTGGTTTTACTATGTGCGGTATACAATTCTTTATTAAAGAGGCAGGTATTTTGTCATGGCCAGCAGTTGATTTTGATTTTAGTTGATTTATACTATTGATAGTGTCTTGTTCAGTGAAATAATTTGAAACACAATTGCATTATAACACTTTGGTTCCAATGTCACATCCAACGGTTTGCGCTGAAACACCTCCGAAAACTGTAAACTGAATGCTTCAAGTATTGCCTGATATCATATATCATTTTTCCAGGTATACGTGATTTATCCCTTCTTCCATTCACATATTGCCAAAAGAAACTGCAGTCATCAACAATAGCCCTTTCTGCCCTGGACGTAAAACTTCTGTATGCTGCATGTATTTCCTTCTTCAGTTGCGCTCGCAATCGCTTGAAGTTATTGTAGTAGTAAAGATGTTTGATAACTCTCCACTTTCTGAAGTAGTACTCCTTGGTTGTTATATGCTCTTTGATTTCATTAGTGAACCATGGGGGATGCCTGAGGCCACTCCCTTGCATTTTAGGAACCGACCGATCCAGAATTTTGTACAGTTCCAAATAGAACCGATCGACAGCATCGTTCACGTCAGTAAAACACTCAATAAAAGACCAAAAAATGAAGTATATAAAAAATATATTTAAAAAACATATAAATATACCTCTGAGATCGCACAACACGTCTGATTGTATAGCTTCAGGTAGTCCTCACGTACAGACAGCTGTTTCGAACTCACTTAGTTCTCGTCAGTGCACGTCGGAGGATGCCTGGTCGCTCGTCAACATTCCGTATCGTAGACCAAACGTTAGCACATGTCTATAAGGAAAAAACCAGAGACATCTAACGTCCAGCCGCGGATTCATGGAATGATCCCAATTTATATATTTTTTAAATATATTTTTTATATACTTCATTTTTTGAACGTACGTGCCATCTATTGGCAGAAATCTTCTTTCTTTGAATAAAAGACCAATCGGCTTTATTCAACTCGTTATGCAGTTTGTTGAAATCGACTTTGTACCGGAAGTTGTTCGATGGAAAGTCAAATAACTTGGCGGTCGTACTGAATGTCAGTGTCACGCAAAGTGCGAAATGATGGTTATCTTCTGGCACCAGCGGATCGCCCTCGCGAAGAACCCCAACCCCACATGTAAAATTCGCAAGAACCAGATCCAGCATTCTCACATTTATGTTTGCAATTGTATTAAACTGTTTCAGATTCAGCACATCCATAAAATTACGCATTGCATGATATTTGCGATCGTTACTCGAGTCACCCAATGAAAGGTTTGGTACATTAAAATCTCCACAGATTAATATTTGCTTATCAATCAAGTCCATGGATAGTGTTTCAAGAAACTCCTCAAATACCCCATTGTCTATATCTGGAGGTATGTATATATTTATTTAAATGTAGTTAAACAGATAATTTTTATTAAAAAAAATACCCTTACCACCTCGATGAATGAAGAACTCCTGCATACGTATTTCGGCAACTAAGTTGCCATCCTCAGCAGAAACTACGAAGGAATTGCTGAGGATGGCAACTTAGTTGCCGAAATACGTATCCAGGAGTTCTTCACTCATCGAGGTGGTAAGGGTATTTTTTTATATTTTTTACTATTTTAAGCCACCGTATCCTATTTTGTATTTTATAATGTTTATTACCTAACCATTTTTCTATTAGCATAAACACATAATCAAAACAAAATAAAATGAAACCTATGATTTCTTGCTGTTACGGCACAAGTCCTGTTTCGGCGACAAATAAAATAAGTTTACGCTTCCGATAACTTTTTCTAAAAATTCATGGTGTTAAATGAGCTGAATTTATTCCATGTTAGAGGCTCACAGTGTATATTAAATTTAAAGAGAGGATATTGTAAGAAGAAAACATATTGTTATTATATATAAAAAAAGTAAGTAAATGTTTGTTACATAGTGTTCCTACACATTTCAAAATTAAAAATAGAAGACTAACTGATTTTGACGTTTTTTTACAAAAACTGCATTTAACACTATTCCAATTTCTTTTGTGTCATCGGTGCGAAATAACCCTCTTGAAGTCACTCACTTGTTCAGTATGATGTTCGACGCGATGACAATGGAACAGATTAATCTGGAAGCTTGTCGAGTCAGCGACTAAGCATGCAGCTTAATAACATGGACACTTGGCTCGCCGTGGTCCTCGAAGCGTCGCTGGCAATCACCTCCTGCGATCAATATTATCTCTGTTTCTGGTATCTCTTTATAGCGTCGAGGGATGTGCATTAACGCTGCTGCTCGCATAGGAAATGTATGTTTAAATGACGGAAGCGGCACGACCTCAGAATATAAATCACAACATATTGTTAATACGGATACGGGCATATTTCCCATAACTGTGGAATTGACGGAATCTAGGACGAGGAAAACCAACATATTCCTGATATTACTGTTGTTGGGGTTTAATTAATTTCCAGATGAGATATTTTTTATGTTCTTTTTTAATTACATTGTCATATCTTTATATTTTAATTTATGTTAGCAATATACAGTACCTATACATGCTGCATACAATTTCCCAATTTTTATGTGAATTCATTTAAATTTGTTGAAATTAGGCCTTTCTTATAGAGAAATCAAAATTTATGAAACATGCAGGGTTTTTGTTTAGGTTAAGAGAATATCGCCTGCTATTACATTAATTTTTATTGGCGTGTGCACCGATTGTGAGCGTGAATTTTGTAGAAGTTGAGGTTAAGATAAACTGTTCCTATTTTAAGTGCAGGTTAAAATATAGTGGTATTAATCCTAATCTGATAATAATAACTAGGGGCCGGATTATATGCAAAACAAGTGGAAATATGCGCATAAATATGCATGTGTTTTGGCCTACATATGCACTTTCTTA
This sequence comes from Osmoderma eremita, assembly GCA_031763485.1. NCBI lineage: Eukaryota > Metazoa > Arthropoda > Insecta > Coleoptera > Scarabaeidae > Osmoderma > Osmoderma eremita. Next base: position 24,194 of record JARFOC010000172.1, read on the forward strand.
TGAAAAATATGCAGATAAAAAAATAGGAGTAATGCTAGAAAATGGAATACTATAGAAAAAAAATTATATTATGTTTACTACAAGTTTATTTAGAACATTTTATATCATAATTAATTATGAAAACAATTTACAATTACGTATTTCTCAAAGTTTTCAACAGAAAATTGTGGCGCTTGTCTGATAACATGTACTTATGTATTGAAAAGGTTCGTTGTACGTCCACGCTTGTTATACGAGCATATTTCAAATTAGAAATATCCTCTATTGTCAACCCAATATTTTCTACTGACTCACCACACAAGATTTTAGCAATATCCTTTAGCTCTTTAAAACCCTCATTTTTTCTATTACACTTAAAAAATTTCATACACGGGCTTTCCCACCCTTCCTTTAACATCAAAACATAACTTTTCAAATTTGTTTATTATTTCAACGCTCTCAATTAGCGACATAAATTGTTTTTCCGACTTTTTTTTTTGAACTGGCCTTTGTATGGTTCTTCTTGGAATTTCATCAAAGACATTCTGCAGTCTATTTCTTAAGTTCTTCAATGTTTTGTGGGACATCATATTTATAAATATTATTTTTAATAACTCCCCATAAAAATAATAATAATAAGGACTTATGTCCGGAGATCCAGCCGGCCATTTAACGACTCCACTATTTCCAATCCAACGGTTTTGAAACTCTTCACAATTGCCGCATTGTGAGCCGGTGCGCCGCACAGTGGTCCAGGGCGATTGTTATTATTTATCAACAAGTAGCTACAAGTTCATCTTTAGTATACATAATCCCGGTAGTTTATATAAGCCTTCCTATAAGTTTCAGCTGCTACTTTTAGCTACTCCCTGAGAAAATACAAATTAAATAATTGAATTTCATACTTTGTAAATCAATTTTAAACAGTGTAAAAGATGTAGTAAATAATACAATTAAAGTTTAAAAAATAAAATAGTTTAATAACTATTTTATGCAATATAAATTGCAGAAAAATATTTTTTTGAATTTTTTGAATTAATGCCTTATCTTTTCCCTCATGATTACCGCCTCATTATCGGCTCAATGCTTTTTTCTTTTATATGGATAAAATCCTTTATAGTTGACTACATTTTCCTGAAAAATCTTTTCAAAATTCCTATTGTACAAGAAGTTACAGTTTTTGATCGCAAACATGCTATTCTGGATCACTGTGCGCCGTCTTGTTGCCACCATAAGCGCTGTAGTTGATCTAATGGAATATTATCTAAGAAGTTAGATACGTATGTGCGAAGAAGGTTTAAGTATCTTTCCCCATTTAATGTTTCTTCGTACATAACTGGTCCTATGAGACGATTTCTCAAAATACCCATCCAAACGTTTAATCCAAAACGATGTTGTAATCTCCTTGCCCTACGTTGTCTGGGGTTATGTACTGCCCAATAGTCCTTCGTATTTCTGTTAAACATTCCAGAATTGATACAAAATAGAATACGGTGGCTGCCATCTTCCTTCATAGATTCTGCTGAGGATGGCAACCTAGTTGCCGAAATACGTATCCAGGAGTTCTTCACTCATCGAGGTGGTAAGGGTATTTTTTATTTCTTTTTTTTACTATTCCAGAATTGGTAAATTTTGATTCATCTGACCAGACGAAATCTTCGCCGTCTTCTAACCCTCCCACTAACCAGTTGCAGTACTGTGGCTAACGTGAATCTTGTATGGTTTAAACTTATTTCGATGTAAAGTTCTCAATACTCGAGTTTGGAGCAATTTCAAATCTGACGCCACTTCGCGTGTAGATGTTGATGGATTATTATTTATCTAGAAAATATAAGATTTACATAAACTTTGCAAAAAGACACCTTTAATTTACCATTTGTAAAATATCCCGTTGATCATTCAAATTCCTGTTAACATAGACATTACGCAGTTTGGTAAACGATCCATTCTCGACCAAGTTTCCATCAAGATTTAGAAAAATGGTACGATGTGGCTGTTGTCGTTCTGGATAGAATTGTAAATATCTTGTACACGCTATTGTTGTATTTCGGTTCGATGAATAAAACATACTTAACAGATCTCGTTTCTCTTCGTTGGTGTACGACATTTTTCTATGACTAATGAACGATAATTGAATTGTTTGACAGTTCTAAATTTCATGGCTACCTTATTTCATATTAAAATGTATTCTACGTCAATTAAATCACAATACCAAAATTTTTTGTCAACATGTTATACATGGTTGAAATCAGAAAAAGAAATTCTTCTTAACGGTGTCAAGATCCAATATGGCGTCGGTAAGAAAAAAGAAAGTTGATGATGGACAGAAAGAATCGAAACGTCACATAAAATTTTCGAGTACCTACACCATTAGTTAGAAGATCAGGAGTGACCTTGAAAATATGTTTTTAGTTTTTCACTGCAAGGCCAAATAAAATTACTGGAGGTAAAAGAAGAAAATGAGTTTTCTTCGTTTTTTTTTAATCTCGAACGTTATTTGTCACAGATTAATTTTTTTCTTCTGGTTCATAACAAACACAAAATTTAGCAAATTTGCTAAATTTAAACCTACCCTCTATCTCCAATAATAGGCAAGATCGCCATGGTGAGGGTCGAAAATGAATCAGCCTGTGTACTTTTACCAAATTTCATTTCTTTGTCACTCTAAAACCTTGCCTGATAGAAAAATTCTGAAAACAGATATAAAATAAGTGTAAACAGTACTACCAAGTTCACCCACTTTACCTCGTGGGACAAAATAAATCTGAAATATTGTTGACCAGTGTTATCTGTTGATAAGTTCTAAATCATTACACTTGGTATTTGTTAATTAGAAAAAAATATATAAAATTGTTGCTAATTTATTTATACATTTTTCCCTTAAGTTATGATATATTCGTATATTTTGTTCATTGTTTATATCTGTCGAAAGTGAACCTTTTTTTTTATTAATCAAATATTATTATTTCTTCTGTGGAAAATTAGAATTAAGCAAAAAATCTACGAGAGGATTATGTGAGGTTCAAGGATATTTAAAATAATCACCTCTATAAACGATTTTTGCACAGAGCGGTGTATGGTATAACGTACAATACGAGTAGGTAAGGTAATTCAATGAAGATTATTCGTCGTATAGATATGCGCATTCCATCCCATTCGCGATTAAAATTATCGCACAATTCATTAGGAGTGCATTACGGCTTATGATAATCTAATGAATCCTCACATTCGCTCGCATGACAGATGATGCAACCACTTGCATACGAATCTATGCTTACACACGTGGAACGTAGATATGTACATAGATAAATCCATGTATACGCTTGTGTAAGTATATAAAGACGAAATGTAATTACATGCTGAACAGTGTGCAGTAAGTAGCTTACGAGAAATGTAAACAAACGGGACGTGGCTCACGTGCGGCGGTCTAGGACGACATCCTCTTCAAGCTTCGACACCCTCGGGGATTTCACATAAGCAAAGACGAGAGCCCTTTAGGCAACGCTAATGTCCTAGCCATTGAGCTCTTTTGCAAACTATCTAGATTGCAGTAATACACAAATAGAACGGGATGGACACTGTGTGTCTGGATAAACGTTACCAACATAATAGCTTTTTAATAAGACCGTATTTTTTTCTACTTAAAAAAATTCTAATACTCAAAACTGAACAAACCAATCATTAAATTTTCAATATCAGCTTAGTAACATATATTATTCTTAACTGTCTCGCATTTCTAGAGCTGAGAGAGGTAGAAACGGTATAATCTTTGTGAGGTAAACACCTACGGAAGACACTAATAATAAATATATATAAAAGAAAAAGCTTTGTATAAAACGCACTAAAAAGTTTTTTTCTAAACGCTGTTGGTTCACCCTACTCTAAGGAAAAAACTTTTTTTTCGTAGCGTTTTATAAAGTTTAAGCTTCTTTGTTCTTCACCATATTGGTTCACCCACACTACAAGAAAAAACTTAAGCTTTATAAAAAGTTACGAAAAAAATTGTTTTATCCTTTTTAGTGCGTTTTATACAAAGCTTTATGTATTTGTTTTAAATACATATTTATTTTATCCTTTTTAGTGGTAATGTAATTGTATTTTTATTATTTATTTATTACCTTAACTTTAAATTGCACTTGAGCAAACCTTTTATTTATGCATTTATAAGCATCTTCGAGTACAGGAGAATGGCAATTTAATAATACATGCATTTTAGTTTTTAGGTTATGGATGCATCTGTTGAATCACTACACAAGAGGAAAAAAGTTAATATGCAAATACGTACAGACATTAACTTATATTGTGTTACGATTACGCTGTAAATAGTAGGATAAAGTTTTGTTATGAAATGGCTAAATAAAAGCCTTCCTTTTATTAAGTATTTTAATAACGTGCATGTATTACATTATTTTTCACTCAAAAAATATGGCAAAACATTATATTTTAATTATCGGAACTTCCTCCACCAATCCGTTAGAATTTGTACCAAGAAATCAAACAGCCTCATTAAAAACCTTTAAAATCTTCAATTCATTGTTCCGATAGATCCCTATTCTATCCTATCACTAGATTCCTATCAGTTGCTCAGTATTCCTTGCTTGGATACATTTCTTCTATGGTTTGTACTGTATTAAACTGAGCCTTGGGGCATTCTACGGACATGTCTTATTAGTGACTGATATTATGTTATGCAAATGTTGCCCTATGGTGACGTAATGTAACCCTTTTCGGTCATGTACAATGTGCACTTGCATATTACAATTTTCAGTGAGTTTAATCCGAAAACAATATATTTTACGTGTAGCTGTTGCAAATTATGTAAAGTGATTGTACTTACTTCTTCATTGTATGAGCGTTGCATCATATTTGCTTTACCTGTGCCCCTAATAATATTTGATAATAATATTATGCCGTAATATGCCGTTATATTGTTAGAAAACCAGGAAAATAATAATTTGCTAAGATCTAAGCAATCAATTTCGAAGGAATAATGATTATATTTGAAATAATTTGTTTTGTTTAGAAAAGCACATGGCGCGTTGCCATGCCAACTGGGTTTTATGATGACACCCTAATGGGGTCAATACCAAGTATTCAGTAGTTTTGTAGTTGTATAATTAGTATGGCTGTACGCTCCCCGCTTTTCCACGCTTTTTCTCACTGTGTTAAACGTGTTCCGTGGCTCTCTTATGTGTTACTGCAATGAGCTTTTTATGTATGTCTTGTTGTTCCAGTATTGACCTTTTCCATTACTCCTGGCAGAATCTGCTTATCGTGAAAGTTGAAATAGCAGATAGCAGTGATTGGCTGGAGTACCAAAAAAAAATAAGAAGAAGAAACAGAAGAAGAAGAAGGAGGAGAAGGAGGAGAAGGAGGAGAAGGAGGAGAAGGAGGAGAAGGAGGAGAAGGAGGAGAAGGAGGAGAAG
>JARFOC010000173.1:0-25811 GCA_031763485.1 Osmoderma eremita
TCAATCTTGAAACGTTTTAAAACACTACGCAAAGATTAATCAAAAATGCAATCGCAATTTATTTGCGTAATATCTCCCATTTTTCACGTTATTGATACGTCTTGCGTTTTCTTCGACAAGCACGCAGCCTCCACACAACGCTTGTTGGATACTGGCCTCATGTGCCGTACTAGCAGTTCATATATACATATGTATAAGTATAACGGTGCGGCAACTATGTCGATATTTTACATTGCTAGTAGGATTCAAGCTCTGTCGTGGCCAGCAGTGTATATTTTTGGATAGTAACCGATTTAAGAATCCGTGAAACTAAGTATAAGTTGGGTAATTATTATTAACTCTAAAATCTCGAACCTAACATTCAGATTAAGCGGTTTTACGAAACTATTGGTTCATCTGATGAAATCGGAGATCATTCATTTAATCCCAACAATATAATTATACAAACTATATATAAACTTATATAGACCAATTAAGTAACTGTATACCCGTAATCACTGAACGGGTTATTGTTGCTACATTAACAAGAGAAAGTGCAAATTCTGTAAACAAATTTTAATTATGAATGACGAACTAGTTGAAGATAACTACACTCTTATGAATAGTTCAAGTCGGGGGAAATTGCTTTATCCAAAAGTTTTTATTGTGCAAATAGTTTTGTATGCGTATATTATATTTAACAAAATTATTTTCGAATTTGAGGAAGGTTTCTCAACTATTTATAATAAGCTGTTAATTCAGTATATTTTAAAATTCAGTTCCTGAAAACGGGCATTTGTCTCACAATAATAAATGTATTATTCATACTAGTGAATGTATCGTAAAAATAGTAATCCGTAGTACAAAGACTACTTAAAAATTACTGTGTGATTGGTAGGGTAACAATCGAAATTAGGAACATTCTATTCTTAAGTCTGGAAACATACTAAAACATATGTATTTTATATCTAGTCACTTGTTACCGAAACTTGCTATATTATTTGAAATGAATAAAAAAACGTAAAGCATTACAAAAAATGCACAACCAAAATGTAGTTTTGAAATATGCAAAATTATAGGTGGTTTTGCGTTGAAATTTCGTTTTCCGTGATATTATAGTAGCGTTCTTTTTGCAAGAAATCTCAGCTCACTAGAGATTTTGCGAATTAACCCGTTCTTTTTGACCGATTCACTTTGAGATTTATCTCAGATTTTGAACTCTTCCCTTCCCGCTACAACACAACCCCGCGACCATATGCAGCAGTCAAATCTCAGTTAGGTGGAGGGGGTAATAACCTGACGTTTTATACTGTAATTTTATGTCATTCGAATAATTGAAGTTTTACCCTTTTTCGTAGTTTCATACATAAGCTAATTTAATAGATTATTAGTATGGTTATGTGCGGCTTTTGACGTACGAGCAAACAAAAATAGTTCCCAATGCCATAGTGCGGCAACCTTACGCATTGCAAAGTATTAGGTATTAGAAGTATTAAGATAACTGAAGTGAGCCGATTCGCAAAAAGAACGCTACTAAAATCGAATGAAGTGCGACAAGAGACTCAGTTAACGACTGGCACAGCCGGAAGGACTTCAAAATAGTAATAAATAAATACGAGTTAAAAGAAGGGGGCGATGTATTTACGAACGTCTAGTGTTAGTGACGTTACACATTAGCATTGCGGCCTTGTTCTTTCGGTGGTAATGGTATTTCGTATATTGAATGTATTATCTGGGGAAGACTGCCTTCGTAAGTTAATAAGAACCGAGATTTAATGTACATGCTAAGAAATGAACAACTTTGTTTTCCCTTATTTTCTAACGTTAAGGCCCAGAGTCGTGATTATAGACGCTTTTATTTAGAAATTCTAATGAAAAGTTCGGGAAACTTTGAACTAAAACAACATTTATATTTGACGTTTCTTTTTACATCTTCAAGTTACAAAGTTAATCTGAATGTATCCGATATTTTTGGAGAATCTTGTATAGGGAAATGAAAAAAAAAACAGTCAATTTACTCGTTGATTATATATATATATATATTATTTTTTAGAAGTAAATACATAAACATACCTCAAATTTACATAAAGAAAAAATCTATAATCATCTACTAACAAACAAAATAATTTTAATTAATAACAACACAACTACAGCGAATCCAAACTTAAATAAGAAAGGAAACAAAATAAAATAAAGTTTATATTATTACGTTTCCTATTCTCAATTCGAATTCACCCAAGATCATTGTTTAAAAATCAGATTCAACCATAACCGATTGAAAATTCACAATAATTTGTTTCCATTTCAGATTATATAAAACCGAATCAATAATTAATAGTAAAATTTACGAAAACGGAAACATAAAACCTGTGTACTTTTTGATGTAATTAATTCTCAAAAAATACCTGCAACAATTATACATTCTTGTTCCAGCTCGATTCGAGGGGCTCCATAAATATAAATCGACTAAATAAAATTAATAAATCCATCGAGGTTTAAACTATATTAAAAACAAAAATAATAAGAGATCGTCATCATTGTAAATCATTACGCAAACTTACAACTTTGATTATCACTTAAATTGTACCAAGAAATAATCTTTAGCGAAATCAAAAAAAAATTACTGTTGCTTCAAATTAAAATCGATTGTATATATAAAAAAAATATTCAGACAAATATCCTGCTATTTTATAGCAAATGAAGAATGAAATTAATGCAGATGTGTATAATAAAATAAAATCATCCTAATGCCCTAACAGAATGGACTATTTTTTTTTATCCCGAGGGATTCGAAATTAGCATGCTAATACTGTTTTTTGAGAGAAGGAATGATGTATTATGACCGTGTCCAACACATCGGAGGACAGGTGTCTTCTAACATATTACAATATTTGTCAATTAATTTTCTTTTAAAATTACATTACATTTACTTCGAAGCTAAAAACATTATTAACCTGAAATTTAGACGAATAACAAATTAGTCGATATTCAAACGGGCAAATCGAATATCGGTGAATTACCTAAAGTTGATGGTTTTCGCTGCCAGAAGTCGATTGCACTCTGCTGTATCGAGGGCTAGAGGCATGTAGGGACTCTCACTAGCTTCTTCCGTAAAATCGAATCGGTAGATGCGCGGTTGTATCTTCATGTCACCGAAGGGACCTCGCAGGATTACGAAGTGAATATTCAGAGCTGTTACGGTTCTCGTCTTTAGTATCACCTGTTAAAAATCAAAACAAATTATTTACCGTATTTATTCTAATAGGCGCCGCGGAGTTTAATCATTTAGGGCATCTATCTATGCGGCATTTAAAAGAGGTGCAGTATTTATTAGAGTTTATTTCGAATTAAACCAAATCCTCATTTTTTTTTCTATTGCTAGATGCATAGCAAACGATTGTATTGCAACTTAGTTTTGATACGACATCGTTTTAGTAGCACATACGCAATTTAATCTGAAATTGGTTAACGGGGATTCCCCTACCTACTCGACGTTGATTGTGCGCACTTGAGATGCGGCGTTTATTTCATTCGGCATTATTTTCTTGCGGCGGTTATTGGAATGGCGGCGCCAATGAGAATAAATACGGTATGTCACTTTATTATTCACATAATCTATAAAACTGTGATAATATGACCAATATTTTATACATATTTTGAATCAAAAAGTTATTATTAAAAATTACACGATGGTAAATGATGTAGCCAATTTCACTATATTCAAGTTGGAAAATATTGACAACCTTGCGCAGTAGGAAGTAAGTTCTGTATGTTAATTGCACAACTAGAATAGTGGGATAGGAATGGTCACATCAGGTCCTGAGTCCTGTACTGTCTTCTAAGAGGCGAATGAATTACATGTATATCATCATCTATAAATTAGCACCATCACCGGTTTGTAATATTGGATACGTAAGTTTCTGTTCTATCTGCAGACCTAGTATTTCTTGCTTCAAAATGATGTAAACGCCTTTTAGGGCCGGTTTTAATGTTGGCCCTGCTAAGCAAATATTTGTATGTTATATAGGGTTCCCTTAAAATATTTTTATTGTTATACAAGGTTTTCTTAAAATAAAGCCAAACTGCATTGGTCACTTGATGCAGATTTACCCATACCCAAAGTTTCAGCTGTGCGATTTTATAGACTAGAAAAATCGATTGTTTTACCTGATACGTTATGTCACGCTCCGAACTTTGCGTGGGATCCACCGAGCTGTTATTTATCCTAGCCTTGACCACCCATTGACCGTTGAACGCCGAGAAACGGGACGTCTCGTAGAACAGGCGGTGCACGAATTCCTCGGTCCGATAGGGTTTCAGTTGCAAGTCTGTAAGTTCTCAGCTGTAAGTTCTCATCGGTTTGTTTACCCACTATCCCCCCCCCCCCTCCCCAACTGTCTGTTTTCCCGTCGATATCGTACCGTTAAATGTGATCTTCTCGTAGCCGAGCAGTTCGAAAATGTTCTCGTATAGTTTGCGCTCGTTCGCGACCTGCTGGTCGATAATCTGCAGCGCCTCGATGACCTCCGCGCCGGATCTGTGCGGATGGGGACACACCTGCTCGTGTTGCTTGGTCTCGTGCATTGGACCTCGCCACGGGCAACCGATACGGTTATATTTGCAGCCAGATATCCTGGAAGATGAAATCAAATCAATAATAGAATTAGACACAATAACGTTGGAAAACTCGTTTGTTTAGTGTTTCTATAGCAATTTAAATCGAGCTGTCGACTTTCGTCATCTGGGTTGGCAGCAAATACATACGTGCAGGGGTAAAATTTGACTGAATAACTAAACTGTATAATGAACTATGAAAATGTTTTGAATAAGACACAAGATTGTTTAATGGTAATATGACGTAATATGTATTTCTCAGATCCAGATTATTATAGTTAAGAACTCTTAGTATTTTCTGAAGCCACTTCACTTAGCATATCCTTGGAATCTAGACGTTTGCAGAATATTCCATTGAATACAGTTGAAAATGGCAAATTTGGCGCGAGCATTAACAACCATCAACGCCCTCTGTGTGTGCGGAATATACCATTTTGTTGTTTCATTGGATTTAACTTATATAAAAGTTCGTCTATCAAGTATTTCTCCGATATTTTTAAGTCCTGGCGTAACAATTTGTTGTTAATTTCTTTTATTATAGCGCTTTTTTTTCTGGGAAAATTATTTCAAGAACTTCAGCATCTTCAAACGATTCACTTCCTGCTACAATTAAATGTGTAACTTGATAACCAACTGCTTAACTGAATTAAGAATTTCGTTTATCTGGACGACAGCTAGTACATTAGCTCCAACATTGTACCGAACATTGGTGGCATCCTGTAGCCCCATTACTACCGATTGTAAAAGGCCCAAGTGCTCTGACGTCACGCGCATGTTACGTCAGCATTGCTAGGTGATCAGTACCCTCTTTGAACCGGAAGCTCTAATCTAATAATCAATAAAACTAATACTTCAGACTCAGATGCAAGTTAAAAGAAGCGATCATGTATGTACGAACACCTAGCGATGGTGACGTCACACAAACCTCTACGCGAAGACGTCCATTTGGATTAGGACTAACTTAGTGGATTATTATTGAAATCGAGTAAATAATATGAGGATTGATAATAAACTCACTTATAGCCTTTTTCTGTAGTGAATCGAAAAAAATCGAAATGGTCTTAGCCGACACAAAAACTTATTTAGTAACCCAACAATGTTTGTGATAATAAAAAAAAACTGGTGACCTTTACCCGTACCTCTCCTCACAAAGTTGTTCTTCGTGCCTCTCCAGGGTGTTCCTGGGAAACTCCTTGCCGCAATACTGGCACTCGGCGGGCAATTCGCTGACCGCATTCTCGACGGCCAAATTCCGCGTGGCAGTCGTTTTGCTAATCTCCATCCGGCAGTTCGGACAAGTCGCCGATTCGTCCCGTAGGCGAGCATCAGCCAAGAGATGGGTGAAGCAGCCGGCACACATCAAGTGGCCATTGTTGCACTGCAACATACGCACACAAAGATTCAATGGCGCCCATTGTACTAGCGTGATCTTATTAAGAGGAACGAGCCGTGAATGATGATAATCGATCGGTCACAAATATTAATTAATATTGATTAGGGGAAATCCCGAATTTAACACGTTAAAAGAATATGTTTCTTTTTTTAAAGATGCACTGTCACAAGACTTAACGTGTTAAAATCGTGATCGGCACAAGCAGGCTATTATTTATAATATATATATCCTAAAGAGAAACACAGAGAACGGACGAAAAATCATCTACAAATGTATACATATATGGCAATGTTGCATATTTATTTTGAAGACTTCTTTTTCCCTTCTTTAGAATTGATCTTCGTCCTTTTCTGGATTGAATCTACCTATATCATATATGTTACAGTATTTACATTGCAAGCCAATTGCATTTAAAGGGAAAAAAATATTTCCATATGAGCGGTTGTAGTATGCAGAGCCGCCATTTTGACGTGTCTATTATAAGTTACAAGCGATTCGTTACCAATATAAGTAGAATCGAGGAAATGTAAAGATGTCTATTATAGTGGAATTAAATTATATTGATGTCTTATTAAAAATAAGTTCTCGTCGATGACCTTCAGAATAATAATAATATATTACATCTACCAAATTTATAATATTTTTGCTTCTTATTAAAATAAAAACGTTGAGAATACTCACCAATCTTCTTTAAACCCTGTAAATATCAATAATTCAGTTAAAAAATAATAATAAATAAAAAATGAAGGAATCAGAGATCCACAACATGTACTATTTCATATTTATTTATTATGTATTGAAAACCTTACCTTACCATTATACTAACTACACACAGTTTAATAAGTGATAAAATGTACTTATGTAAGTAAATAAAATTATGGTGATTTGAAATAAATATTTTCCATATTTTCTGACACCTACCTTCAGTTTTATTGAGAATGATTTTTTCTTTTTTTGTACGGAATTATTTTGTTATAAATATCATGATTTAGGATGGTATGTCCTGCGTATTGTTTTACGAAAACGTCGTCATTGGGAGGGGTCGGGGTTCGTGTTCGTTTACTGACTAAGTTTAAATAATTAATGACTAAAATATAAATTTAAAAACCGTTTATTGAAAACAACATTCATCCAAAAAATCTCCATAAAAATATACTATTATAGCAACTGTTTAACACATCATACATCATATATATATATATATATTGTTTTAAATATATAGTATTACACAATATTATTTTCTTCTGTACACAATTATTAAAGTATTATTTACTTTCAAATAATAATTATCAATACATACTACATATTACTATCCTATTTAGATAATATGCATAATATTTAAGTAACAACAAATAAATAATAAATAAATAAATATATTTATTCACACATTTCCTATTTAAAGGAAAGATAAAAAATGTCTGTTTCCTCATCAATTAGAATCGCAGTTTTGATACGAATGGAATAACACAAAAAGAAAACAAAGGAAATTACACCGATTCTGCGCAATACTATATAATTATTAGTGCATATCAAAGTGACATTATCACTACAGAAATTCTTTGGTGATATTCCCTATTTCTAGCGAGATACGTCTGTCGTGGCACAAAGAAATATATTTTAGGTCGTTTCTTAATGCCACACAAGAACAGAGATACCTCGTGTTGTATATTTAGAACATCTTCCAGCTGTGAAAAATCAATAATGTCTGCAGATGTACTGCGGAGTAACAAAGAAAAACAATCGACTATTGCGTAATGGACATCGCGCTTTTGAATGAAAAGAATACGATGGCAAAAATTAGATTAACAATCGCGAAGTGAAGACAAAGCAGTTTGTCCCCGACAATCGCGACAATTCGATTCATTTTAGTCATAGTTTCTACCAATCGATGTAACAAAATGGTGACTTACCTGGTACACGGCCGTTCTGGGTAGGTCTAGACATACTGCGCAGCACAATATACCGCCCAGTCTGTCCTCCAGACGGTTCTTCTTCTCGTCCACGTCGTTATTTTTGTTGAATTTCCTGCGTTTCGGTTCCGGCTCAGCGATTTCGGTCATCTTCTCCGTGTTATCTAGGGTCTCAGCGATCGCCTCGGTACTGGACGTTGCTGCCTCCGTGTCTGACATAATTTATTGTTTATTGCGTCGCAACCAAACAACGGAGCAGCTAATCCACACACTCCTACCTCGCCCAAAACCAGAAAACAGCTGTGGAATGACGTATCGCGTTTTGACAACTAAGATCGCCTCCCCTCCCCCCTTTTTATTTTAATAACGCACCTTTAGCCGATATACGAACTAACCCTAGATATCGATAATATCCAAAACTTTAGTTTCAACGTTACGATTTTTTATTAATTATAATAAATCGGTTTTTATTCGCTAATTAAAGGAGGTTATACATTCAATACGTCCGCACACAACATTAAAATTATACCTTAGCAATATGGAAGTTTATGCTATTCGTGTATAGATGCCGCGATCTGCAGAAAGGAAATGATCAAAGTTTAAGTTGGATTATAATAAGAATATATAACATACAATATAATACCTTAATAACTGCAACATTATTGTTTGGACTTATCGATTAATTTTTAAATAATTAAATTTTAAATGAACTCTCAAACTTACATTGTACGCCCAAAAATGTCAGTGATGATGAGATAATAGGCAACCTGTCATGGTCATAGGCTGTTGGTGTTTATTTTGGAGGTAGTATAGTAATACAATCATAATATAAATCACAAATAACGTAAGCCGTAGTTGTAATTATTATTATTGTTATATCATTATCTTGTCTACACAGTTTTTATACACTATTTATTATGTTATATCTCTATTAGGTAAATTTAAGTTTGTGAAAAATTGTTTAACATATGTACCTATGTAATAAATAAGACTAATCTACTAAATGTAAAAATTCCTAAATTTAAAACAAATTATTTTTGTAATGTATTTATAAGATTTATATGTATATATAATGTATAAAAAAATAATTTGTTTCTGTAATTATAATTTTTTTAGTTTATAATTAATTTTTATGATTAATAATTTTGCGATGGTCGTATTTGTATTACTCTTCTTGAATCCTTAATTTACAATCAAAAAAGATTTCATGGTGGTAAAACAAAAAGTTTATAAAAATATTAATCCATATAGAATTTATGATATACCAACCTCTTCGAACTAAAATCCCACTATTTCTACGGCTGTTTGCAATTGTCAATAATGATTTTGATTGATTGTAATATTGTTATTAACATCAGGTTATTATTTCACACGTTACATGCTATTATAGGAATTCTATAAATAGCAAAATTGTGTTTTATACTTTAAAGTATCGATTAGAACTACAGGCCTGGCAGTCGATGCTGCTAGAAAAAAATATCACTAACTTATTTGACGAAATGACAACCTTTTTCGTCAGAGAACTCCGGTTATAATAGTGAATATTTCCTTGGCCAATTTGTTGTTGTGTACAAGTCGACATAGTGTAAAATTTGTTTGGATTGTATCCTTAATGATTTGGAACGTTTCAGCACAGGTAAGTACGTGGTTTCTCTATCTTAAAAATTGCTTGTTATTCCTTGATACGTCAGTCTAGTACTAGGTGTTAAATGTTAATGATGTTAATTTGACGCTTTCAAATATAACGTTACTTTATTAAAAAAAAAGCTAGAGAAACCTGTTTTCCTCATTTAATCAGGTAAGGCGACATCGATTTTATATTACATTCACGGTAAATTGAAGGGATACACATGTTCATGTTTTTATGTGCGCGCGTACCGTTTACGCATCGACGCAGATAAACACACACGTGTTCACTGCCTTTTCTGGTAGCAATTCTTGTATGTTGCCATGGCAACTTAAATCCCTAAAATGCAACAAACGCCGTCGTTGGTGTGTCGTAAACGCGCATCATCGCACTTATTTTGAAAGATCTGACATCTATCAGCTGATCGACCAACTTATTCGTGCCGACGAGTTTGCGCGGTAGTGGTCGTCCAGCGCGTAGGGAAAGGGAGTTTAGAAATGGCCGCTGTGAGTAGTGGCCGGAGTGCAATGGATCCGCAAAGGGAAATATCAAACGGCAACGTGACTATCGTCGACCGTTTCAAGTATCTGTATCCGTCTGTGGACGAGTCGAAGACGCCGTTGCCGAGGTCCTGGAGCCCGAAACATAAATACACCTACATCGGCCTGTCCCAGAACAATTTGCGCGTTCATTACAAAGGTAAGTGCGAGTGCTGTCGTGTTGTGTGTGACGGTTTAGAAACTGCATGTATATGTTCGTTGCCCGGGCAAGAATTCCGCAACTCCGATTACGTCAGGTGACAATCACCCCGTGTTTAGAAAAGAATTGTTTTTAAGGGACGAAAGAGTTCCCTCTGCGAAAATCGAATGTCACCCGTGTTGGAAATCGCGCAAACAAAGGAATCAGCTGATCATAACACATCGTATCGTGCATGCATGGGTTCGAATATCGAAAGATATCTATGTGTTTCGCGGTGTTGCCGTCTTTAATCGCCTTATTAGAGAAGTTACCATCATATGTGAAGAGTTGTTCCCTTTTTAAATATCAAAACAAAAACTCTCAAATACTATTAAATACATGCATAAATCTGTATTTTCCACCTATGTAAGTTAGTGAACATCAAAATTGCCTGTACGCATGTGTAACTGTCAAAGTTAACCCTTTTATAATTTGCATACTTCATCCATAAACGGATTTATAAATAAAGCATCAAATAGATTGAAATTTACCCGCACAATTTAGAACAGGCTAATAATAATATTTGACGTTAACACAAAAAAATATATTTCTGCAAAATCTATTTTTAAGTTGCTATGTATTACAAGAACACCATTTCACTGTTTTCTTTGTCTGTCATATTTCAATTACCTCTATTTTAGTTTTTCATATTTATTTCAAGTATTCCATTTCCTTTGTATGACACGTGTATTTATAAGGCACATAAACATATTTATGCCCAATGACTATTGTTATTGTGTATTATTTGTTTATCGTGTTTACCTTGGATTTCTTATCCAAAACCGTCTTTGTTGATTTGCTTAATTACAACTACATTAATTGTATTAATAAATAATATTTATTCTGGTACATTCACGTTTTGAATTGTGTGTGCTATTATTGTGTATATCTCTTCTAAAATTCCCACGTTTGTAATGTAAATATACATAGGTAGAATTTAGTGGAGAATCATGACAATTTCGAATGAGAAAGTAAGCACAGAGAGTCTAACTGTAAATTAATTAATAAGAAAAACGTTGCTACCATATGTTTTCCGTGGAATTATGTCTAATACAGAAAAGTTTACATTTTACTTCCATTAAGTGCAGATGATATTAGTTATAATACAGTGTGATGGGAAATGTCTGATTGTGTTGGTATAACTGAAAAATTGTAAATGTAACCGAATAAGTAGAATTCCAGTGGTGTAAGAACGGGTGATCTGTTTGGCCTCTGTTGGGAAAGAATTATTCTAAATACTAGCACTGTAATGTAATAGCAGCTGCATGGGCAACGGCTCCATGCAACATTTCATCCTAATTTAACTCGATTGATTGTTTCGTGGAAAAAAAGGGTCTATAATATGTATGTGAATTAATGCTACCGACACACCAATTTTAATTTTGTGCAAACTTGTTTCGAGGCATGAGAGTTTTCAGTTAACCAAGCTTGATAGTTTTGGTGATTCACAATCCACCATGCTTCATCACTGAAGAATGTGTTGTCCAATATGTCTTATTATTCAGACTGTTCAAAAGCCATAGGCAAGCAATATTGTATTCTCGTTCATATTCTTGAGGAAATAGTTGTTGCACCACAGCCACGATAAGTCACAAATGCAGGGATGTGTGAGTGATTATCACGTGCTGGAAGGGTATATTCTGTGAGATTGCAGGATAATATTTAGGGTGTATAACGAGTCAATCTAGAAGAGAATTCAACATCAATCCGATGGCGGTCCCAACAGCTGGGAATACCCCTAACTTCGGTACAAAGGATGCTGAATGTACAGCTAGTGTAAGAATTATCGGGCAGATTTCTAAATGAAGGAAATATCAAAATATTGAGGAAGGAGAAGGAGATCCAATAATATTCCACCAATGTGGGTAAACACTCTCTAAAGGTAATATAATCCAGCCTCATCTACCATTTACGGTGTTGGGGCAGGTTGGATTTAGTGTAAATGCGGTAAGAGTTTTTGATCCTTACTTCTTTGAAGGTGAGGCAAAAGAGAAAGAGAAAATGGTGGAAAAGAAACTTTACGAAAGGCCAGAGGGAGAGAGAGAGAGAGCACGTCATCGAGAACAGCTACTTAAAGGATGTGATTTTCAAATCTGAATACAATTTATTTCCAAGTTTTATTGTATTTGTAAAATTTAGGTAAATGATTTAAAAATGAAAAGGTCATTTAAAATGGTAAAAATAATGATGTGCGAAGAACTCTAGAGACGTATTTCGGCAACAAAGTAGCCATCGTCAGCAAAATCTACAATGGAAAATAATGACGTTGCACTCTGGAAGATATGCATCACACAGACAACCGCTTGAATAATACTGTGTTATACTTTCGGGACTTGATTGACAATGCGAGTCCACGAATTAATTAAATCAGTTTGTATTGTGTGAAATTTCCGATATACTGTGTTAGTTATTTAAAATATTAAATTTCTTAAGATTTTGCAGAGCATACGTCAATAAATGCTTTCCATTCTTTTAGGAATTGCATTTCAAGTTTTCTTCATAATGTTTTAACCTGAGTAAATTCACGATTTCGTAGAATTTCACATTTGCCAAATCTTACATCATAACCCCACTTTTTAATTGTTTTTCTACTATTTGTATTTGTTGCCAACGACCTTTTAATTTGCCGTTTCAATGACGTATTAGATATAATATTCGCGCGATAGTTGTTTTCGTTTTTTTTTCGTTTCATCCTTTATTTTCGTATGTAGCCTTCATTTTTATAATCAACCACAGCCGCCCTCGCGCGCATACGCACGCAATCTACACGAGTCGTCGTCCGTTTCGCAATTGTCTATCGAGAGAAGCCGTTCGTTCGTTCCATGGCCGCCACTGACTTTTGAAACATTTTAATCCTACAATGTCTAAAATGACGTTTATCTTTTGTTTCTTGTTGTTTGCGTTTTCGTTTTTTTATATTCTGCATGTGAATATGGTGCGTTTCGAGCTCTAAGCCCGTTGCACCCACGCAATTGTCGCGCGAAATGTTTATTATTTATATTTCCTCTCTACGCAGTGTGCGTATTCATACGTAAACGGTAAACGTTGCATTTGGCAACGTTTCCATCGTGAATGTAAATTTTGCGTGCGTATAAGAACTACAGACTAGATTTTCTTTTATAAGGTGTATGTAAAGTAAAGATCGGTGTCGGACTTGATAATGGGAATCCACGTATTCCCGAAACACGTGTCGTCCCGAATTAATTAATACTTGTGCGGGAGGAGTAATCCGAACAGTGTGTTTAAGGTGTATGTACATATATATTAGAGGGATACCCTTGAAAAAGTGCGTGTATAGTTTTTTTTCTCGATTTGTTTCTTATTTATAGTCGCGCAGACTTTGAAACCGGCATCAAAATACTTGACAAGCAACACCATACTGTTTTCATTCGTGCTTAGGCTTAGAATATCTGCGACAGCAGTAAGAGCTTTATTGCTTATTTTCAAAATGTATACAGTACAAAAGAATATATAAATTACGGTAAAGGTTGCAGTATAGAAACGCTGTATGGGATCACTCCTCACCTACAATAAATTGATTAATTCGGGATACGTGTTTCGGGAATACGTGGATACCATCGTCAACGGAATAGGAATCCATGTATCCCGACTTAATCAATTTATTATGAGGTAAGGAGCGATCTCATACATTATGTCTACTACGTTTAACTGGTGATTATATTTGTCAATGAATGATTGTTTACATTGTGCTGGTACAAGGAGTCGAGTTATGAGGGGTCGCTATTTCGCAACTGACGAAACGATCCGATTGCGATTTGACACACTTTCGGTTTTTCAATTCTGTTTATTATATGATGAATCTCGCGAGCGGTAAGCTGATCATGCGTGTACTTGATCACAATATCGTGTTGGTCCTAAGAGTCGAGTTATGAGGGGTCGCTATTTCGCAACTGACGAAACGAACCGATTGCGATTTGACGCACTTTCGGTTTTTCGATTCTGTTCATTATATGATGAATCTCGCGAGCGGTAAGCTGATCATGCGTGTACTTGATTACAACATCGTGCTGGTCCTAAGAGTCGAGTTATGAGGGGTCGCTATTTCGCAACTGACGAAACGAACCGATTGCGATTTGACGCACTTTCGGTTTTTCGATTCTGTTCATTATATGATGAATCTCGCGAGCGGTAAGCTGATCATGCGTGTACTTGATTACAACATCGTGCTGGTACTAGGAGTCGAGTTATGAGGGGTCGTTATTTCGCAACTAACGAAACGATCCGATTGCGATTTGACGTACTTTCGGTTTTTCGATTCTGTTCATTATATGATGATTCTCGCGAGCGGTAAGCTGATCATGCGTGTACTTGATTACAACATCGGGCTGGTACTAGGAGTCGAGTTATGAGGGGTCGCTATTTCGCAACTGACGATCCGATTGCAACATCGTGCTGGTCCAACAAAACCAATTCCAACAAAATAAAATATTTCCTAACAATTTTTTTAATGATGAGGATTTGTCTTGGATAGATTTAACGGATTTATATTTCTTCACGATAAGGTTACAGACTTTTTTTTTTCCATGGCATCAACAAGATTTTTTTAACCAAAAGATCTGCATTAATTTAGTGATATTTCTGCAGTGTACACACATGGATATACTTTTTTCAAAAGCCTTTGAAATGGTTCGTCGTCCATCTTTATAAATTTACCTTCATAATTATTATAATTTCGGTGTTTATGGTCGTGGAATTGAATCTTATTGGACCGTACTATCAGCTTCAACCATAATGTCGTGTGTCTGACAGGACTCTTACCCACCGCTTCACGTTCTATAAGTAATATCATAGTTGAACGTGAAGCGGTAAGTTGTCCTGTTGCCCTGTCAGACGCACGACATTATGGTTGGAGCTGACTGTACATCAAATATGCACGTACACATCTCGATTGGTTGGCGTAAAAAATCAATGAAATATGTTACCTCGGTAGTACCTTAAGGATCACATATGCCCCCTCTTAGTTAGTACATTTCTTAAACATTATTATTGTCCTAAAAATATTAATTATACTGCACATTAGTTTGTTCCGATGATTACAATAGTCACTAAGTGATCGTTTTTTACGTGTCAGATATTGCCTGAAATCTTTTTTGACATCTGATGATTACGCTTTAATTGACAGCAACTTGTGCAAGCTTTCCGAATATTATCAAAAAAAAACTAAAGACTGTACTCTCTGCAAAATCCACTATCCATTATTTTGCATGGTAATACTTGAAGCGTGTATTGCACAAGCTATAGGGCAGGCAAGATAAAGATCGATGCGCGTCATTGATTGTGAATGACGTCTTATACGACGCTGTTGCCAAATCACGTTGCGAATGACTTTTCAATTAATAAATATATATTAGGCTATGTTATTTATTTCTGTTGCAGGTATTTATTCAAATAATGATATTGCTATGAAAATAATTGTAATTCTAATAAGAAAGAAATGAGAAAGATACATTAAATATTGTATAAGGTAACATTTATATGTTTTTATATGTAAGATCAAGAAAAGTAATTGTTAGTGTATTGAGAAAAATGTCAAAAATTGAATATTAATCACAACATGGAAGAATATGTGAGGATGAGTGTGTACACTGAAAAGTATGATTAGCGTTAATTATGTAACGGATGCCACGCTAAATTCTTCTAATAAATAAATCCACAGACAATTTTTATTTTATTTATTAGTTTATTCACTCAGAGTCGCTCGATTCACTTTCTTCAAGGCGTATGATTAATGGACTAACATCTTCTTTATCGAATCCTACCTCCCTATCCCACCAAAATCCATCAAAATTTCCTTTTCTGTATGTCGAATTGTATTTTCCCATGTTGCCGTTGTGATAGTACTTAAGGCTTCTTCCCATATTTTAATGCCTTTGCCAGCACCATACCCATTGCGACCAATGCGTCTGTTATAATAAGTTATAATATTTTCAATTGGGTTAAATATGCAGTAATAGGGAGGGAGGCGCAGAACTTTATGAGCATAGTATTCTGCCAAATTAGCAATAACATATGATTTTTGAGGCTTCTTCCTATAATGTAATATATTAATATACGTAAGTAAAATACAGAAAACTAAGTGAAGCATTTGTATCTTTAACATATCAGCCTCGAAGGAAATGTTATTATTTCGCAGCCAGTTTTGAATCGCCTCCATTTTCCAACTTGCGGTAGGACATTGAAATTGTAATTAACTTTGATAACTTGCGTTATACATAACTATCATAGATGGTTTTTCAAGACGTCTTAATAGCTGATAATCAAACCGATGAATAAAATTTTCATGATTCATTTCTCCATGATAGTCAAAGATTTTAGTGCTCGAACAAAATATCAGGGTGCGTCCGGTATACATCCATCAACATTGCCAGCATGTAATATAATGTATCTACAAAGCAATTTAAAAATATTTGAAAAATAAACTTTTAATCTATAAATTTTGTAGATGTAGGCACCTTTTGCTATCAGTTTTTATTTTCTTAACACTTTCTCGAGTGTTGTCCCGCCATGAGTGGCAAACGGAGCCATTTTCAAAAATCCATGTTTCGTCTAAAGACACAAACTGCAAGAGATTACTACGCAAATTTTTGCAAAAAAATGGACTTGCATTTGCTATATGTGGCCATTGTGGCCAACAGAAACCTATTTCTTTTAAAATAACCCCTAGAGACTAAAGGCATCCATGACATACATCCCTATCCTTCAAAATTTGTAAGAAAAAAGCCGTTAAATAAGCAATAACCTAAACGAATGACACAAATGTCAGACAATATTTCCTGACAGAAACAACAAACAACTATCGACAACGGTGTACACGAATACCAATAGTTAAGAAGAAAGTCGAATTGCGTTGATTGATAATAAGCACTTATAATAATTATGTAATTAGTGCAACTGATAATTTGTTTTTAAAGTGATATAATATATAACTATTTACATGTCAAACTATTGATTATAACTCCATTGACATGTATTTTAATAATTGACAAATTCATATTGTACAGTTGGTGATGTGACGTCATAAATCACGTGCATCGATATTTATCTTGCCCAATTATATGATTTATTGAATCGTTGAAGTAGAAAAGTGTGCCGTCATCCACACCACTCAACGGAATTAAGACTCTGCTACTTCAATTTGAAGTCCATGATCCAAGAAATGCTGCTTGGATTTCTTAACGTAACAGTTTTGGAGATCCTGCCGCCAACAGAACAAGCTCTCCCAACGATATCCTAAGCTTTTCGTTGTTAACTAATTTAAGAAAATTCTGGTGCCAATATTGAAAGAAAAAATACTTTAAATTGTATGTTCGTACAAAATAAATATAGGGCTTTCTTTTTGTAACGTTACACTTAGGTATTTCGTAAAGGTAACGTTAAGAGACATTGTAGGCAATCAGTTATACGTTAACGCGTCGTCAGTGTGAAAAAAAAAAATTCTTTGTGTCAAATATTTCTTTATTAATTTAATAATTTATTTTACTGATACATCAATCACAAATTAAATGCATATTTAACATATATGTACATAGAATACATATGTACGCAATATGCAAGACTTATATAACATAAGGTTAAGAAAATAACACACAATAAGTAAAACCTCCATAATAATTTAGTTGTTAAATATTCTAATGTTGTTTACATAAGTGTTGAAGTGTGTAATTGTAGAATATAAACCGTGCTAAAATTTTAAATAAATAAAAATTAAAAATAGATGAATTCACTCATGGGGGATTTTAGGCTTCTTATTGGGGGAGAGCCACTATTCGTATCTGACAATACTGATCTCAAAATCCCGATTAGGTGTCCTATTAACCAACCTGGACTGGTTGTCAGTACTTTGTCCTCCACGCCCAAGCATGAATCATGATTATTGAAAAGAATGAATAACTTGGAAAACTGCAATAAATGCAATAGAGAATAGATAATCCGGGCACAAGAAAGATTAGAAATAATCAAATGTCATTCAGTTCTAACGAACCAAATTAAATTTCGATATTGGATGGCGATATAATTTTGTCTTTGTATTAGCGAAAAAAGGAAACACTAAAAACCTTTCGTAGGTGTAGGGTTAAAAACATATCTATCGGACGTGCATAATACCTAATCGATAACTAAATAATTTACCAGATGACCTGGATCTACTGTGCGTATGTTTCATACAGTTGCATGCAAGCACGAATGTATCGGTGTCGTTTCAACCATCGTAGCGGCAAGCAGTATTGTATTGTCTTTGCCATTGTCTGTATTACGTAACATGTGCCCGTGTGTGCGTTAAAGTAACTCAACGTTGCCGAGTGCCCTTTTGGAACGGTCACGCAATGCAGGAGCGTCCTTTGGGGATTGGCCAAGGGTATAAGTGCTGTTCTATAGCCCAGCGGGGTATCGCGTATAGGGAATAAATACAATGGAGTTGATTCCATCTTTTTCAATGTCTGTTACTTAATTAGATTAATTTTTGTTTTGCTTTTTTGTTTATTAGGTGTGTTAAACGAGAACTGAAATGTTTATCCCAAGTAATTAGCATAAATTTTTACTGCTTTACCATTTTTACGCCTACTTTATTTACTTTGATGAAGTCATGTAGTTATAGGTTGTGTAAACATGCATCTGTTTTGCATCCGAGATGCAGTTTTAAAAAATACATGCGGAACTGTATTGTACACCAGTGGCTACTTCTCTTCAAAGTACTAAGGCCCGTATTTATAATCCGTGCTCAAGGTTTTGCTCATTATCAAGCACGCGTTGGCGCCATTTTTACATATATTATAACATGTCAAAATTGCGTGCTTCAGCATGAGCACGGACTATAAATACCAGCCTATGTGATATGATGCAGTGTTCCCCTCCACAGTCAATGTGCTTTTTTTGCATCCGCGAAAACCAATCTTCAAAACATTTTCTCCAATCTTCTCACGTTAGGTTATTTATTTCATTTTTAAGTGCGTCAGGCGCTTCCGATGTGAAACGTAAACTTGGTAACTTATGCTTCACACGCGGAAATGAGAAGAAATCATGAGGTGATAGGTCTCGACTATACGCCGAATGACCCATTATTACAATGTTTTGGGCATTCGAATACTTAGTCGTTCGAGCAGCTGTATACGCCCGAGCTTTGTCTTGATGTAAGATGGTTCCTCCTCTTTCACGTTTTTTCGGGAATATTTTGGAAAACTTGAGACAAAGAATGTGTAGTGTACCACCATAAATCTACCACAGTGGAAACATGTCCAGTAATTCCAAAAAAATGTGGCGCCCATCTTTTTGGTTGGGTTTTTTTCACGAACAACTTTTATTGAATTCGGCTCTTTCTCAAAGACCCAAACTGACCACTGTTGCTTTCTTTCGGGATCGTAGCCGTATACCTTTCAATACCTGCAATGATGTACACCAAATGAGACGAAGCATTCTCAAAGCGATCCAGCGTAAATCTGCACCATGTCCCACAGATTTCTTTTTGAACTGGATCCAAATAGTATCAAATGGGCACAAAGCTTACGTACCCATGTTTGTGTAAAATAGTGTCAATTGTTTTTGCCCCAATTTTTTAAGTTTCCTCCTGGCAGGAACAGGCCGGTCCTCTTCAATCATGTTTCATACAAAACCAATATTCTTTTCGGTAACTGCCATTTTTGGCTTGGGAGCTCGAAAGTTGACTACGTTGCAATTCATTGTACCACCGCTTTACGGTAGCTAGGGAATACTACTTGTCACAAAACGACTTGTCGATTGATTTCCTTATAACATTCTTTACGGCTTTAGTCACGGTTGAAATTGTAAAAAAAAGTGCCTTTGTTTTTCCTGTTTTTCCCTAAAATTTTTCATGCGCTACGAAGTGGACTTAGATTATAGGGTGAAGGACATAAGTTTCTTACCCTATTTGCAATGTCAGTTCATCGATCGATAAAAAATCACAGATCGATAATGTTCTATATTCAATTTTCTAATCTCTTGGGGAAAGGATTACTATAAAATTATGTCTTTCAAAAACCTTCAAGTATATTTGATAACTTTCAGTATAATTAAACTTGTAAACAAGTAGATTAAAATGCCATTTGTTTCAAAATATGTCAGCCTGATAGATAGGCTTAGCGGAGAGGGAACAATCCTGGTAATCTATTTATGCAGCTCTCTGTTCTAACAAATTATCAAATATTTTTAACACTCCGCAGTAAGCCGCATTTTTTTAAATAAAAACAAAAATACTTTACCACCTTGATGAGTGAAGAACTCTGCAACTAAGTTGCCATCCTCGGCAGAATCTACGAAGGAAAATAATGTTAGACGTAGCACTCTCGGAGATATACACCACGCATTATGATTTTATTTTCAAGTGGTGATTAAACATCTTAAAATAAGTCATTAACGTAAAAATATCTTAACAATGTTGCTTAATAAGAGAGATATAAATGTTTAAAAAAATTGTAATTGAAATTTTTTTTTTTTTAAGTGGTGATTAACCACCATAAAGAAAGGTTTTTAACGCTAAAACGATTGATCAACAATTTGTGCAAAGTAAATGTAAACGATAGGTTATTAGTGAATTTTTTACTAAGTAGGCTGATGTGTGTAACTTTTCTCATCTGTCAAGCTGTTTCATTAGTTGTCACTGAATTGCTGAATTTGACGTAAATTTTTCCGAATAAATCCTAATAAGGAAAGTAAAAATGGTCCATCGCACCAACAATGAATACGTTGACATGTTGTTAATTTATGGTGAAGTACGCCAGAAGTCTGCTGCTGCAAGTCGATTGTACTCTGAGCGGTTTTCTAACAGGCCAACACCTATTCTACAAAAGTTCACCGCTCTAGTAATCCGTGCACGAGAAACTGGCGTACTGCGAACACGTCAAGGTCGAGATGGTGGTCCTGGACGACACCAACGAATTCTTCTAGTAGTACTCGAAAAATATAAGTAATATAAGTAAATGTATCAAATCGAATTATCTGGAGAACACTGCGCGAGAATCAATTATATCCTTTCCATGTACAAAAAGTACAGGCTTTACAACTTGAAGATCCTTCTTTACCTTTACAGTTTTGCCGATGGTTTCTACAAAAACATGTAGAAATTCCAAACATCTCTTCTATTGTATTGGCGACTGATGAAGCAACGTTTACACGTAACGGCATAAATAACTGTCGTAATACTCATATTTGGGCTGTGGAAAATCACACATGCTCTTCGTCGTAATCATTTCCAGCATAGATTTTCGATAAACGTTTGGGCCGAACTGGTCAACGAACAACTTATTGGCCCATTTGTGTTGCCAAATCGAATGAACGGATATGAGTATCTCTTGTTTTTGCAAAATCATTTGATGGAACTATTGGAAGAAGTTCTTTTGAATGTACGTTGACAAATGTGGTTTCTTCACGATGGCGCACCACCACATTTTAATCGTTTAGTTCGCTAACATTTAAATAATGTGTTTCAAAATAAGTGGATTGGTCGAGGTGGTCCTATGCCATGGCCTCCTCGGTCACCCGACCTTAACCCCCTTGATTTCTACTTATGGGGCGCTATGAAGACCGTGGTATACACCAACGACATAATTGATTTAGATCTTTGTAACCGGGTGGAGGCAGCTGCGGCGACAATTGGACGGCAAGACCAAGCCCTAGTAAATAATCCCAATTCATGGATACGTCGAGCGAGACTTTGCGTTCAACAACACGGCGATAACTTTGAACTACTAGTGTGAAGTGGATTCCATGAAAAATATTAAAAAATGTTTAAATTAATATGCTTAACCACCACCACAAATAAAAAAATAAAAACTACAATTTTTTTTAGAATCTCTCTTATTATCCAACTTTGTTAAGATATTTTTGCGATAATAACCTTATTTTAAGATGTTTAATCACCCCTTGGAAATAAAATCACAATATCGTAAACACCGGCATTGTAGACTGCTCCAATCGTTCCGGTTCATTAAGCGTACTTTGTCCGCTCACCGAACCGCCACAATCTGCTTAATATTAATATATATTTTGTACCCCATTTTTTTTTTATTAGTAGAGAATCTTGAAGTCGAGAAAATGTCTTTCCATGTTATAATTTATCAGCAGGGCACAGTAATGCTATAATATCCAAGTTCTAGGGATGGATTTACATTTTTCTGTAATACTATCTCTAATTTTTTATAACTAGGGATTTAATTTCTTGGCTATAATTGTGGAGTTCTGTTTAAATTTTCTCGGGAATATTATTATATATAATTAATTATTCTGTTAAAGTTGGTGATTGGGCCCACCAAAAAGTCAACTTTCCATATTTGCGGATAAAATCTCAATAGAAGCATAAAAACTATTACATGGCTATCTTATTAATAGAGTTGCTCAAGTTGCGCCAACATCCAGGGGCAGGCGCATAAAAAAATGGCCAGAAATAAATTATTATATGTACTCAAACACATACCGTATTAAGTGTCTTCCGAGAACTCACAAAAATAATAACAGATTTTTGTTCCAGCAAACAGCATATGAAACGGTAAATTACATATAATAAACGTAACAAATTAATTTATTAATTAATAATTTTTTTTTATAGTTATGCGAATTTTTTTTTTAGAATGCTGTTTGCTTTTTACGCGACTTTGACAATCCTCTTTAGACCAACACATTAAAAGGATATTACAAACTACAAATTGAATTTTAACGTCATCATAATTTAAGTCGGACATTTCCGCTATAAATTGTGTAACTTTGTGCAACATTGGTCGTTTTCGCGACGTAAGCAATATTTTTAAAACAAACGTAGAACCATTTACGGAAGCGTACATGTGTACACAACAGATCTCGTTGAGACTCGCAGTTATACTGAAGGTTGAATCGAATCTACGCCACTGTCTGTTGGCGCTAGTGAGCAACTCTATTTTAATTTACTTTAATTATTATTTCTTTACGTATTTACGCTAATTTTGCTAAATTTTATAATTATGTGCCACAAACACCCTACCTCACACGAAAGAGAATACAAAATCATGATAAAGAATTGAACAGATATTTTTAGAAAATGCAGATACACATTTGGATGTATATATGGTATTAAAAATTAAAACAATAATTATACCACTTAAATATATTACCCGTACCCGCAATGAATATAGTTGTACCCGCCTATGTTTCTCGTACGTATTTCTCGCTGACGACCTAAATCTTGACCTAAACGCCGATCACTGGTTATCACTTATTCAGCACGATTCACAAATACGAATTATGATTTTGATAATTTAAGAATTTCTTTTGCATACTTCAACTAATCTCTTTATAAAATCGCACCCATTTATTATTATTTTTTAACTAATCGTTGAAGTAAAATACAAACAAAGCGATAACGAAGAACATCAACATGAAACAAAAAAACCAAAACTTTAAAAGCAACAATTTGACATTAAAAACACCAATTTGACATTAAAAACACCATGAGGCATTACAACCGTTACGGTTTTCAAAATTTCAATTCTAATATTGTGTCTAGTAGATTATTACGTAAGAAATTTGTGCGTTCACACTTTGACGTTTACAATTCCAATAATAGCAGAACACAATCGCGAATTCCACAATAGAAACATGGGTATGAAACTTGTATTATCGCATGTAAGTGTGTAAATAAATGACGATATAAAAAAGCAGAAAACGCAATGTTTTTCCCCGAATTAATTCTGCCTATCCTTGAGAGATATTCGGTGTCAACGACTATCTTTTTTTCGTAGCAAACCTATTAATATCGACGAGTTTCGTTCTGAAGTTTGTCTGACGAGTCGAGACCCGAAGCCCAGAGTGACTTTCGCAGTATGATGCTACATAGTATGCGCTGCTCTAGGATAAGACCAGATGGATGTGTATTTGTGTATTTGCTAATTTGTGGTTTCGTCGGAAATGAACTTGAATTAGGTCGAACGACTATAGACAGAGAAAGATGTAAAGAGAGGTGGGAAAGGATTAATTCTAGAAAGGAAAAATTGTAATATTGTTTTTAGACAGTACGAGCCCTTTGAAATTGTGACACCGCTTATAAAAAAATAATAGGATGCGGTTGCATGAGATACTGCAACTAAATCAAAAGATATCCTCACCACCTTATTGGGTGCAAGGCAGTTAAAGGCAATAACTTAGTAATTGAGGACAAAATAATACGGTAATGAAGTTAACAAATGTTTGTACAATTAAGCAAAAACCTTCCAAAATGATTTGTCAAACAAGTTTTTAAAAATTACCGCGATTACTACCCTTAAATTTAGATTAAGTGTTTCTCATCCAGTAATAGCTAGAACGTATTGTTTACCCAACATTGACAAACCAAGTAGCGCGACGAGAATATAACCGTATCTGATGTTAATTCAACGACTTACTTGATGTCAAAATTGTTAGTACATGAATTTAAAAACTTACCCCTAAAAGCGGAAGGCTTTTCAGTATAAAATTCACTAGTCTTTAAAAAAATAAAAAATTATAGATTAAAAGTCGGTGAGATTTTGGTTTCATTTGATGTTTGTTAATTATTTCCTTCTGTACCGATTCCAGAAACTCCGAAATATTTGGAAGATCTGTTAGTAAAAAAAAAAAATTTGAATAATAGAAAACTGAGCAATACATCAAGTCAATCAAAGTGTGCATGTAGCAGAACTGTTTTCGGATTGAAAAGAAGTTCTTCAAACAGCAGGACGACACAGCAATGGGTAATGGTTTATCTCCATTTATCGCCAAATTATTTATGGGTAATTTTGAAGTTGAATTTAAAATATTTCCTGGGTGTCTGGATCAGATATGTAGATGCGATTTTCGCAATATTTGATACAAATTCTTATAACATGAACAAGTTCTTAGATGAACTTAAAAATTCAATACTATTAACATTACATTGGAAATAGAGATAATATAATAATGAGCTTCTCGACATCGACATATACAGATGTATATGTAAACAGATTTTTATAAATTCAAACCATCGCTTTTAACATAAAGTAGCTCTAATTTTTTAATTCATCTCTTGTTAAGTTTTCCATTGATAAAGGACACATATAAAAAAGAATTAAATTACATCATACACATCGCTGAATAAAATAGTTTTCAGAGAGATATGATAAGGGATTTACTCAAGAAACGTCAGCAATAATGCTAGTTAAAAACTGTGCAACTCAGATACCTCAAAGTCATATCAAAGTTATCAAGCCAGTCAATTCGTTAAACTACCATTTCATCAATTAGCAAAAATCTATCTAAAATTTTCAAAGAACATAACTTAGGTATCGGGTACAAAAGAAATAATTCTTTAAATAACCTTTTAGGAAATGATAAAGATAAAATTGATGTACATACATATATCAAAAATCAGGTACTGTCAAGCTTCTTTATAGCGAACCTGCAAAGTCTATTAAAAAATTTCGCAGTATAGAGAACTTCCTTATAAAGAAATATTAGTGTGTACTATGTACAGATATCAGTTGTGTTAGATCTACGATATACATACATATGTACATATTGCATATGTACATTGTGATCATATTAAATCAACGTTAGATGA
>JARFOC010000177.1:12308-29896 GCA_031763485.1 Osmoderma eremita
ATTCCAGCTATTTTTGTTACAAAAGTGGAAACTATTATTTGTTAAAGGATTATATATTTTACTTTAAATTTAATATATTGTATAATACCCCAATTCCTAAACAAGTGTTCGAAATGTAAATTACGTTAATGTTAAGTAATAATAAAGAAAATTATGAACTTTTTCACTGATTCTTAAATAAAAGAATTATGTTTTTTTAAATATTTTACTGTTTTCCTCAAAATAAGCATTTTAACTGTCAGAAACCCAAACAATGGAACCGGAAGTAATAATGTACAGCTGATTCGACGAATTGGCAACCATGTATCGAATTCTCATAAGCTCGGTAGTGCATTCGGAGGTTGAGACGATCTATAGTTTAAATACAACAGCCTCACACTCAATAAGTATGGGGTCATGGGATTGGATAAAACAAAATAAAATTTGTGTTAGCGCCACTTTTAAAACTCTACCCCGTATAGCAAATTCATATTTTAATTTTGTAAAAAGGAAAACCATTTCCGTAACACGTGAGCAAAACCTGTCTGTGTCTACCTAACAATAAGTAGTTTGTTTTACTTTGTCAACGCCTGTTTGTATAGTAACAGAATATGGCGCTAGGCGTTTTTAAATGCCGTTCGAGAATCGACGCGGCGGCTAATATGTTGTCGCTGTTGTAATCTTAGACACCCGTTAACCAATTAGAGATCGGGCGGCCGACGGAAAACATGACAGTTGACATATTCTGGCAGCCCCTATAATGCCGCCGCTTGCGTGTCCACGTATTCCGTGGGTGGGCCTCCGTTCTCGCCTTCGACTGCCAAAACATACAACGTTAACTGTGTCTAGTCTAGATTTAGGACGTATAGTCTTGTTTTTTTCGATTTTGCTTTCCATTGTTCTTTGTGCTCTATGCGCCTTCGTATAGATCTTTTCTAAGCGCGTACTACGTGGATGATATCGTATTTGGATAATTACGAGAAAATAGAATTGTTAACAGAAGTTAAATATTTGTTTTGTGACTCTTTTATATGTTTTGAATTACTTTAGTCATTGGGAGACTTTCATTTTACCAAAACTATTAATAGGGATCTATGGTTGAATAAATTATACAAAATTGCTTTTGGACGAAAAATTCATCAATGATTTAACTCACATTTAAACAATCGAATCCAAAAAAATAAATTTTGCTGACATAGTATCTACGCGTACAGCAAATTTCAATTTTGCGACCGCTTTTGTATATCTATATATAAAAATGGTATTGTAAATCATGTAAAAGACTGTCAAATAAAAATGTTTGCAGATGATATCATGTTATATATTATGTAAGTAATTTAACGCATACCCTAGTGAAGGTAAATAAAAACGAGTGGTTATGTGATAATAGCATTGCTCTAAACCTATATAAGAATAAATATATCATTCTTTTGTATAATACATAACCTACAAAATAAAAATATAATCAATACCCTAAATAATCCTAAATTGGAAAGAATTAGAGATATAAAATACATTTATCACGATCATGATTCATGAAAATTTAAATTTGGATAAACATATTAACAGGAGACAAAAGAAAGGTGGTAATCACTTGGCGAAATGTCAGGAGAATATGGAGGTTGTGGTAACGTTTCTTCCGATTGATCAGAGAATGCTGTTTTGGATGAGTGCTGCTTGTACTCGCTGAAACTGTTCACAATACAAGTTAGCAGTGATGGTTTGACCCCTTTCCAAAAAACTCATAAAAGACAATTCCTTTTGTTGTCCACCAAACATACAATGAAATCTTGTTTGGGTGCAAGGTGCAAGGAAGCTTTGGGAGTGTGTGATACCGAATCTACTTTTCGTCGCAAAGTTAACAACCCATTAAGAATTGGTTCATTATCGTTGCGAGATGGTTTCCCAAATGTACTGAGATTTTCAATAAACTATTCAATACTCTTGTATATAAAAAAAATCCACATTCAGATTTGTAGATTAGATTACCGCTTAAAGCTTTTGTTTGAAAAATAGAAAAATAGTATAGGAAACAAAGCTGAACTTCAAACAACCAGGATTTTTCTTTTGTATTACGCTTTGATACGACTGTGATATGAGTAAGACATTGTGCGAACTATTTAAGTATCCTAACTTATAAGTGTAGGCCACACCTAAAGCAAAAATGCTAACTTTATTTGCTATAATTTTTTATTGCTAATTTCATGATAAACCATAAAATATCAAAGATTTTGATTAAAAATTCACAAAAAGGATATTTTTCTGAGAAAATTTATATATAAGATATATAAGATTTTTGATACAAAAGAAAACAATCATTCAGTTTTCTTATATTTATTAAATCTGCACTGAAAATTTAAGAGTAAAAAATGGAGATATATTACATATAAAATTTATAAAAGCGATTACGTGCATCCAAATATCTTCTCTATGTTTCAATTTGAAATCGTTTATGAGAATGTGAAAATACAAATCAAAAAAAAAATCATTATTACCACATCCGATCGTGATATTTGATATCTCGTTATGACGAAATTAAATAACAATTTCCTAGGAATTTAGTCAATGTTTTGAGCATCGAGGGAATTAATTTCTTCTTATAATTATTCATTGCATGATACCTTTCCGATGTACATATATAGGATATCCGTGGCAAAACGGAACACCAGGGGTATTTAAGAATTAAGACTTATTTGAATAAATCGCTGAAACACGTCAACTTTTGATCGAATGCGGGCAACTTTTAGAGAGGAAATGATATATTTATACCTTCAACCCTTCAGCTGTAGGGGTGGCAACCCAAAATATTTTAAATTGCACTAGAAATTGAATGATAGTTTATTTAATATAGCTTATCTAATTTGCAATGCAATGATGGATATTTTTTTCAAAACTGACCGTCCCGTTTTTGTGGAATTAGCTTTTTAAGATATGTATGGTATATAATAGAAACTTCAAAGAATTAGCGAAATATTGTAAATACTTAGGAATTTTCTATAAAATTCTATAAAATCGTTGAAACACGGGGCAACCGCATTCTGTTATACGGTGTCCTGAATTAATTAATATTTTGTGCGGGAGGAATAATCCGATAAGTGTGTTTATTAAGCTACCTCCCAGTCCTTGCAATCTTTACTGAAGGAGGGGCAACTTCTTTAGAACGAATGATTCTCACATTTTCAACCTTCTACCACACAAAATTTTAAAACACACTAGGGGTTGAATAATACTCAATTAAAAGCTTATGTAATCTTCAATATCAAGGGGTATTATTATTTTTTAAATCCATAGCACCTCTTTTGGGAAATTAGCTTCTGAAAATAAAGCTAATTTTAAGAAAACCAAAGCCAATTTTATAAGCTTTCAAATGAGGTATCACTCAACCCTGTACCCGAATTTTGTAAAACATGTTCACGCTGTTTCCTTTTTCCACGGATAACCTGTATGATAGATACACCAAGATGTTGGATTTGCAATATTTTTTTCTGAAAATCTTTGTATTCTGCGAACTTTCTGAGGTATTTTAATTATATCTCGCGTTTATCATTTGTAAGTGGTAAGATTAACAGATCATGAATATGAAAATTAAAACGTGGCCATTTTCTATTGGAAGCTGTGATTTGATTCTGATATTATGCATCTGTTTACATTGGTTTTCCGATCTCATAGATACTTCGGCGATTATAAATGACAGTGACAACGATATTGGGTTTTTATAAACGCGGGAAACTTTGCAGGGATGGTTAGTCTTATATCCTCAGTAGACGCTGAAAATTTCAGTTTTCTATACCCTCTGGTTCGGTCTCTACGCTCCTCCAAAATTCCTCGATTGTACTTCAAATTTCCTAGATTGTCCGCTCAATTTTAATTCTTTTTCCGACAGTTCTGGACAGCCGATTCGCGTGAAACTTTGCAGAGATAGTTAGCCATATATCTTATATTTTATAATTCGCGTTTTCGCGTTATAATTATAAAAATAAATATTAAAATACAATTTATTTAGTGGAAATCTTTTTTGTAGCATTCGTGGTCTCTTAAATAAGTTATTTTTTTCTTCTTATTTAAAAAATAAATATTAAAATACAATTTATTTAGTCGAAATGTTTTTTGCAGCATTTGTGGCTTCATAAATAATTTCATCTTTTTTTTCTTATTTAAAATTCGTATAATTGCAAAAGAATATTTGATCCCCTCAAAATTTTACTTCTCCAATACAATAGAGTTTTTTAAAAATATTACTCCAATATCCTTTTTTTATATATCCCTTTAAATCCACCAAAAACAAAAATGAGGACGAAACAAATTTTTAAGTATAAGCAAATATATGACTATACTACTATAATTCTGTAGTGCACTTTATTATTTTAAAGTAATCTTACTAAGTTATTAATATTCACTTAGAGATCGTTAAACGGAACATTTTGAGACCTGAAATTATTTATTGCAATTTTATTTCGTTTTAAAATTTTTCATACAAGAAAAGCAATTGATTATCTATAATAGTTCCAACCGTGGTGGCAATGCAGAATTTAATACATTTTAATAATTAAATACTTTGGGCCTTTACTTGGTGAAGGTCCATTATCAATAACCAATAAAATGTTAATTATCCTTCACAAATTTATTACAAAGTACAATTTGAATTTTGCAATCTACCATAAAGAAATCTTTCCAGCAAAAATTAGCAGTATTTCATTCATATCTACATAGATTTAAGTTAAAAAAATACCCCTTACCACCTTGTTAAGTAAAGAACTCTGAATACGCATTTCGGCAACTAAGTTGCCATTCTCAGCAGAAAACCACAAAGGAAAAATATAATGTTGAAAGTGGCGTTCTAAGAGGAGGATTGTTCTCGGAGTACTACGCCTAACATTATATTTTTCCTTTGTGGTTTTCTGCTGAGGATGGCAACTTAGTTGCCGAAATGCGTATTCAGAGTTCTTTACTCAACAAGGTGGTAAGGGGTATTTTTTGACTTAAATTTATTTTAAGCCACCGTGTCCTATACCTAACCTACATATCTATATAGATTAATTACGTACCTTCTCTCGAAAGTAAACTTTGATAAAGAATTTAATTTAATAAAACAATAATGGTTACAGATAAAAATTAAT
Source organism: Osmoderma eremita (assembly GCA_031763485.1). Lineage (NCBI taxonomy): Eukaryota > Metazoa > Arthropoda > Insecta > Coleoptera > Scarabaeidae > Osmoderma > Osmoderma eremita. The sequence continues at coordinate 17,405 of JARFOC010000177.1, forward strand.
AGACAATATGTTAAAAATGAAATTTATCGTATTATTAATGACATTGGATTTAATGTAATAATAGAACCTTTTAGAATTCTTACTTACATATGTAAACCATCAGACGATATAACTAATTTTTTAAGAAAACGAAACATTGCTTATAAAACCGATAATAATTTGTCAAAATTAATCAAAAAAATAAAGATACGCATAACTGAAAGAAATAAAAAATCTGGTGTCTATAAGTTGATATGTGGATGTGAGAAAGTATATGTTGATCAAACTGGCAGAACTTTTGAAAAAAGAATTTCTGAACATTATGCTTCTTACAGAAATAAAAAGCAGGATTCGATTTTCGCCAATCATGTAACAGAAGGAAAACATATTTTTAATTGTGATTTCAAAATTTTGCGTATGGAAAACAAAGGTGATAAATTGGATTTGCTAGAACATTTAGAAATTAACAAACTAAAAAAATCAAATTCATTACTTAACCATCAATTTGAATGCAATCATTCACCTTTATCAAATTTACGTTTCAATTTATAAATCTTCAGTAATTAGTTGTTTGTTCTTATAATTTTGACTAATTGTATTTACATATGTATATTGTATTTTGTCAAAATTTGCCAAAATTGACAAAAAACGACTAAGTTATATTGTATTAGTTTTAAGTTTTGTGTGAAGAAGCCAATGTGTTACAAAAGGATAATTAACATTTATTGGTTATTGATAATACATTTTAATTATAGTTATTGGTGTTTCAAATACTTACAAAAATTAAGTATCAAGCATATAAATTCCTGAATAAACTCTAAATTTATTGTTTGAATATATGTATGTATTGAACCTATATTTCTTTTTGGTGTTAAAGCATGTGTGTATATAAAATATATATTATTGCATCAAAATGTTATTTATATACATTTTCAGTTAACTTTAAAAGTATAGTAAAATAGCATTTTAAGAGAAAATATCGTTTTGAGGAAATATATGCTCGGTTAAACCGTCTTTAATACCATTACTTGTAAGTTAGATCCTTAACAACAAAGAAAGTACTTTGGATAAGATACTTATGTTAAAATAGAAATAAGAAATAAATTATTATTATTATTAATATAAGTCATTAGCCGATACTTTTTAACGCAATTTGACAGAGTTACTTATATGTATATTCTATATTTCAACTTACTGTTATCTGATGGTGACGGCATCCCGTAGGCATAATTGTAACTCTCTGAAACCGGTGGTGGAGTCAGACATTCCTGATTACTCTGTATGGGACTCAGGGGCGCTTTGAGATAAGCACTGGAGATGGAGGGATCCGGGTACGGAGGCAAAAGTCCGGGTGCAGAAGTCCATTCCCTATCGCTCTGTTGTTGGTAGACAGTCGGATAATCGTAACTAGTATAATGACTACCGCTCACTGAGGAAACTTGCGTCGGCGGAGTGTTATAGGAACACGTCGAATATTCCTGGGGTTGCACTAGAGTTTGGTGGTCGTAACTCGAGGCTTGATTCACCATACCCGACATGTTATTCGTGAAGAAGCTCGCCGGATGATACTGGGGTTTCATCGCCTGACATTTTCGCCTGAATCCCCTCGGTCTTCGCCTGAACGAACCCTCTTCGAACATGAATTCACTCGCCGGATCTATAGTCCAGTAGTGGCCCTTCCCGGGTCGCCCCAAACCTTTGGGCAACTTGATAAAGCATTCGTTCAAAGACAAATTGTGCCTAACGGAGTTTTTCCAGCCTTGATAAGAGCCGCGGAAAAATGGGAAGCGTTGTTGCAGGAAGGTGTAAATTTCGCTCAATGTTAAACGTTTGGTTGGCGAGTGTTGTATGGCCATGACGATGAGGGCTATGTAGGAGTACGGCGGCTTCTCTTGTCGTCGCATTCCGGATTTTTTTTCGGAACTGGACGGTTTCGAGTCGGGGTCCGGTGCGGTGCTTTCCGGAGCGACATGTTGAGGTTCGATCTGTTGCTGTTGTTGGGATTGTTGCGTTTGTTGTTGCGATTGCTGCTGTTGGTCGGTGGACAGGATGACGCTGTGTTGGTGTTGGTGTAGGTGCAAATGGTGGAGGTGTTGTTGGATATTGATGGTTTGCTGATGGACTACCGGCGTGGCCAACTGGTCAGAAGCGCTGACTTCCGTCAACTGCTGCTCCTTCATCATTCTGCCTTTTAGTTGATGTGTTTGGGGTTTACGTAAACTTGCGTTGAGCGTACTGTAGTGTACTATACTACTATTGCAGACTTTATTCGGTAAACATTTACCGTTATTGTATATCCTTGTCCAAACAATTTAATCTTCAATGACTTAGTGCGGCCTCGACACAACCGTACCCGTTATATTACAAACATTTGATACTCGTAACGAGCTGTGTATACACAAATATTGTATATATTACACGTATACAGACACCAAACACATAGTATAGCGAGAGGAGAGTTTATATACAAACAGAGTAGTAGAGTAGTAGCGAGCGGCGACCATTCGTATATCTACACGATTTACTTCGCTGTCTTATATACAATTCGGAGATCGTCCCGGAACGATCTGCGCCGCGCGGATTTGAGTGTACGTTTTCCTTCACGTCGCTTCGGTGGAATCCCCAAATTCGCCGCACCAATCGAAAAACGTTATATACGGCGGGAAATGCGGTTAGATAAATCGCGAGCGGCCAGTTTTTGGACGACGGTTCTTCTTCGAGTTTGTGTTGAAGTTGCCGGAGTGTATCGCGATACTGAGACGGAGGACGCGGGCATTGGGATGGGTAGCGTGCGTGTGCAGTGTGTGGGGACGGACGCCCGTAATCTCCGCGAGGCGTAAAGGCGCGCGTTGCCCCCTCTCCGCCCGAGAGAAGCGCACCGGACGGCTCCTGCTGGTGAACGAGAGAGCCGAGAGATAGGATAGGACGCTTTGTCGCGGGGATGGTGGAAGAGATCTGAGGTGTTGCCTACTTAAAACTCTTCATGTTGTGTGCATCTAAATGAATTTCAATCGTTTTAAGCTATTGTCCCAGAAACAAATTGTTTTATTTGAATTTAATTTCCCAAAAAGTTATTAAAACAGCGAAGGTATGTATCGACTACGTTATTGTTTCAAAGATGACGAGGCTCACAGAACGGTAATTCGAAAATTCTGAAGAAAAGATTATACCATAATCACCGAAGAGTACAACAATGTGTGATACGAAAACTAAGCTTTCTATTGGTTGGTAATAACTCCCGAAAAGTCCATTGCAAACGATGTAAATCGTAAAAATCGTATTAAAAGGCGCCTTTTAAAATGAGGCACATAGTGCAAGAGTAGCCTAAGTGAAAAAAAAGTTTTGAGAAAAACGATGTCTAAAATTTCCTATTACTAATTTTTCAATTTTTGCGGCAAACTTTATAAATTATTTGAATTATTTTTATGTATTAACTTGCTTTTTTCTATTTTGGGTTGGCATAAACTCAACGTTTTATTAAAACCCCAGAGATTTTTCAAAGAAAAAATTGTGGGCCATTCTTGCACTAACCTTTTGGCATAATTGAAAGAATGTTTGCACTAACTTTATTCTTAAAATAAGTGTCTTATAAAATGAAATAAAAATATTCATTCTCTAAAAAATAAACAATGATTCAAATACATTATGACTGGATAATTGAATTTCTAAATTAGTTTCAGTTTGTGTAGCTTGGTAAGAATCTTCCACAGAGTACAGAACATTTTGATAGTCTTAATGATCATTATTGTCTGCTAAATAGTTTGTATTTTTCATCTTTAGATTATTATAGAAAACATGGGGATAAGGCGCTATATACGCTAACAAATCTTGCACACGGGAAAAAAGGATTTGTTAAAGCAAAGAAATATATTTTGTCAGAGGTATTTATTTAGAGCAAATAATAATTTACTTGGCGTAACATATTTGCTTATTTGGATATACCATATTTTCTTGAATCAAATGAATATTTATTTAATGTTAAATCCAACAAAGTATTAAGATTTCATTGATAATTGTTTTGATTCAAAAAAGTATACCGCTTCCAATTAAACAATTGATTCTTAACGCCGAATTAGTATTCTTTTGATTTAACAATGAAAATCTATTTCAAATAACAATTTCAAAATATGGTGATTTATGGTAAACTTAAAATGAAAGCAAAGATTTACATGTGTATATGTATATATAAAGAAGACGTAGTGAACTTTGTGATGTGTGTAATGAATGTATGTGCGTAATTGGGTGCACATTTACATATACGTCAATCATATAACAAACTCTGCTTCTACTCAACAAATCGCAAGTGTTTGAGTCAACAATGCCGAATTTGTAAAGCACGTCTGGATGCGTACTTATTCCCTAAAACTTGACTTGATTGGTTCCCTCGTTTTTTTCTTTTTGTACAGTTATGTAACAGTTCGAGTTTTGGTTAATGCCAGTTGAGTGTAGTAATTCAGTAAATATGGATGATGAAATGCAAGATTGGGATGTGCCCGCAGAAATATTGAAAACATTTGAAGGTATAGCATTTACGCGTGCTATAAGCGGTTACAGATTAAAAACTGAGATACTACACCGAGAGCTACGATTGCAGAAGCCTACAGTACTGACAACTGGAATCAATTTTAGCAAATCATTACATGTAAAAGCTGGTGAAGGTCCAATATTGTAAGGACAGATTAGATAAATTTGAAATTTTCTTTATATCCTCTTTACTTCCTTATGAAAATGTTTTTATTATTTACTCTACAACTAGTTTCGAGTAGTTCAAGAGTAAATTATAAAAATATTTTCATGAGGAAATAGACGAATCTAATTTCATAAATCATTACATGTTTATACAATAAATTGATTTATTTAAACCAACAAAGTAGTAATATAATAAAGTATGGTTAGTCAACTGAAATTAGTGGATCATTTGAGTATACAAAGTATTTGGTACCGCTAACTAATACAACCAAGTAGGTACTTATATAGTCTGAACAAACGTTTGAATCGAAACAAATAGTTACTTAATTGATTCAAATATGTAGGCACGTTTAATCCAATTTTCGGAAATATTTAACCTAATCCAGTTTACTTTTTTAAAACAAATACTGTACATATTTGAATCGAGTATCCGGCATTGACAACGTATTTTACTTGAGGGAAATAAATATTCGATTGTCTATATATAAACAAGCCACCTACTTGTGTCAATGAATATTTCATTGATTTAACAATTTCTTTTTTTCCGTGCAGGTTATTGAACTTAGCGGTTTCTATTTCCTATTGGAAACGATAGTGGAAGATTTCCTAGAAACGTATTCACATTACGCTTTTTGATATTGATGTGTTTAAAGGGGACATCAATATTATTCGATTCCTTATAAAAAAATTTGTGCGGCTCGTTGAAAGTATAATGCAACCATAGCCAGTTAACTGCCTCATCCTCAACAGCTTTTTTACGGTTAGTAATATTTTTTCTAATGTTCGAGTTGTAATGAAATCTGTACTATTCAACATAACAATGTGGAAGGGATTTTGTGTTCTTGCAGTCCAAGTGACTCCAACCCAATCATCAGATACGTAAATATCGTTGAATTTCTTCTTGTTCTTTTCAATGACACCGAAGTCTCCATCAGACGCCAAATACGAATGTCCTGAGACTAAGAGTTTGTGATCGATTTGATGAATTTTAGAGATTTCATTTTGTATGAGGTAAATGCAGATGAGCGCCATTTTAATATTTCTATTCTGCCCTCCGCACTGGTCACTAGGGTAATACAGTAAGATGCGTTTGTTGAGCCACTATTGCACTAACAATTATTAAAGAAACGCATACGCAAGACTAACATAATTCAGTCATTTAGCGAAACTATGAACAATTAATCATAGACTACCACTGCACAATAAAGATTCATATCAAAGCATGCAGTCTGTGCTATTAAGAGCATTAGGCATGTTTTGATTTAGGCCACTCTTACACTTACAAATTCAAGAAGCGATTATTTGAATGATGCCATAGACTGTTTAAATAAGGGTGAAAATAGCATCATAAGTTCTAGCATTAAATTTCTGTTTGTTTCTTGATAAAAACAAATATAACAATTACACTGCTAAAATAGGACAGAAAGAATATATGTACAATCATATTCCCTTCTACCTTAAGTTTCTTGTTTTGTGCCATACATCCATGATTTTCCTTTCTTTCCTGGAATTATTGCTATTATGTTGCGCCATGTTTTTTTGTGTCTTCCTCTCTTTCTTCTTATCCGGATTCTTGCTTCCCATATTCTTTTTACTGCTCTTCCGTTGTCCATTGTTTGCAAATGTCCCCACCAACTTAATTGCCCACGCTCTATAAATTCCATTACTTTACTTATATCCTCATTTCTAACCATGTCCTGTCTCGTTAATCCTTTTATTTTCCTTAAGTATCTCATCTCTGCCACCTGTATCTTGCTCTTCTGCCCTGCTGTCAATGCCCATGATTCGCACCCAAATGTGAGTATTGGTCTATATATCGTTTTATATACGTTCAATTTGGTTTTTTCAGACACCTCTCTCTTATTTATGGTAGTCCTATTTATGGAATAGTATGGTTTGATTGCCTTTTCTATGCGTTTATTAATTTCTATGTCTTGTTGTGCCGTATCTTCTATTGTTACTCCTAAATATTCTATTTGGTGTACCTGTTCTATTTTTTCTTCGTTTATGTATATATTAATATTCTCTCTTTCTTCTCCTACTACCATCACTTTTGTTTTATTTATGAGGATAAATATCCTCATTGCATTTTCTTCTAAGACTTGCTTCCATACTTGCAAATTATTCTGTAAATCATTTCTATTTCCTGCCATTATCACCGCATCGTCTGCAAGGGCGCATTCGAATATTTGTATCTTCTGAAAATTCTTATACCCCACCTGTAGACATTTAACCCGTTGACTGCATTTTTTAATAACCTCATCCATAAACAGTGTGGAAAGCACTGGACTCATTCCTCCTTCCTGTCTTAGTCCCTCCTTTGTAACAAATTCTTCTGATTTCATATTCTTCGTTTTAACATAGTTGACCGTGTTTTTGTACAGGCATTTTACGTTTCTCCTGAGTTTGGAATATTTCTTTCCTCTAGTAGGTATATCCCATACTTTTTGTCTTGTTACTAGATCGAACGCTTTTTCTAAGCAAATAAATAGGAAGTATGTTCTTCCTCTTATGCTTAGAGTTTTGTTTATTATTCCTTTGATGGTGAAAATATGGTCTTGTATACTTCGTCCACTTTGCGACTCCGTTAAAGATGCATCTATTATTTTAATCAGTCTTTGAGTTAGTATTTGCTCCTATAATTTCAGTGCATGCCTTATCATTATCCCTCTATATTTGCCGCAGTTTTTCTTGTCCCCTCTTTTAAACATTGGAAGTGTTACTCCATTTTCCCAGTCACTTGGTATAGCCTCTTCCATCCACGCTTTGTTTACTACTTCTAGGAGCAGCTTAGCTACCCCTTGGTCCATACTTTTGAGCATTTCCGCTGTTATTTTGTCATGATCTGCGGCTTTACCTTTTTCAATTTTTGCATCTCTTGTAGTAGTTCCTCCATCGTGATTTTGTCTCCCAGTTCTTCTGGTTCTTCTCTTTATCGATCAACTATGCTCTTTTGTAGCTCTTCTTGTCTATCTGCACATAGCAACTCTTGAAAGTACTCCTTCCATTTTAGTATTATTTCACACAGCAAGCTTGTTCTAAGCTAGACACGCTACAATCATACATCAATTAGAGTTCTTGGAGTTATCTTCCTTTTAAAACTACATCCGATATAAATTCCTTTATTTCTTGAATATTCTTCAGGAATTGCTAATAAAATCGTTTTCGACGTCAAACTGTTTGCAATAAATCCTAACACATTATACATAACATTCGTATATTTTTACTTTTTATAGTTACCAAATTAAATTAATCTTTCGTCCCATTACAACCGACAAATGCGTAACTTATTTCTTGTTTTACGACTTAATTTCAAGTACATGGCGGTGCTAGAATTAATGACTGTTTTAAACTGGTGGAATTAGATTTGATTAGATAAATAAAACGCATTTACTAGTAGCAGGTGTATTGACATTGTGGGTGTTTAACACCCACAAAAACCTATCAATCGGAACCAATATCCGATATAATCAATCGACGCTTGCAAGTATATATTTATATAGGATAGATACAAATAAATACTTAGGGAAGTCAGTATATATGATGATTTTCAAATTACTTAATTTGTTCATATTTTTCTAAACGTCAATAATACAGTAAATATAATGCTTATTGTTCTAAGTCTTACTTTGGTTTTACGATGTGGCGTGCCATAAGGTGCTAATCTGGGACCTTTACTCTTTCTTCTATTTATTGATGATTTGCCTACCCATATTTCCATATATAATTCTTTTTTATATTTATGTTTAATGAAACTTATTTATAATATTTTTGATTTCTTATGTAGCGTTGTTGGATAACCAGTGTTAAGTGTTACTCTGTATATGATTCTTATAATTAGCATTCTTATTTTTTCTTAGATATTTCAACTTAAATACTCTTTGAAATGAATGTGTAAACTTATTCTTTAGATAACCCCTATTTCGCGTGCTTTTGTTTATGTATTTGTTTTTCTCTTACTTACAATCGCTGACTCTAAAACGCAGGCCCGATAAATAATAAACGTAAATGCATATTGCATAGTTTCAAAATAGTGATTTCTAAATGAATTTTAAAATAATATAAACTTGAGTTCTTTTTTTTATGTCAAGTTGACACAAGCCGCGCAACTTTTGAGTGACAATTATTTGACAATTGATAAATTAATTATAATATGACTTCCTAAAGAAATTGTAATCTTTTAGAATAACAAAAACCTAAAGATGTATTGACAATATAATTTGGAAATGTTATTATCACAAGAAATACGTACAAATAATTTTAATTAACAAATTAAATTGGCAAATGCCTTAACTACTCTCTGTATGTGTGTGTACGTATTATGTTCCACTCTGTTCTTTCTTATTGTGCAGCCGCTACTCGCTTCAACTCCTTCAATATTCTTTCTTGCTTCACTTCACCAATCACCCTTTTCTTTGTATTTGGTATTTCATTATCTTCTATATGGCTGACAAATTTTACTAGTTGGCTTTTTCACGATCTCACATTTTTGTCACCATCACAACAGCAAGCTTTTCTCTGCTATCTGCGTACATATATGTACTGCATCGTGATGTAAATACTACGTCGCTGGTTTTAGTACCATAACATTAGCCAAGGGTGGTTCTTTGTATTCTATGGTTGCAACTTGGGCTCGGTTAACTGAGCTGGTGTTTCTTTGTGCGTCTAATGCGTTAACAACGAATCTTGGGATAACCGAAAGATGCTGTAAAAGATCATAGCAATACATTACATACACGTTTTTAAACACTTCCACACAACTGTCCCTACATTCCCTGCCAAACAGAGCAGAGAGACGAATCCACAAAATTACCCCAGAAAATGATTCCGTATTGTAGTTTTGACTGTATATACCCAAAAAAAGATGTAACACTTGCTACGCCCACATTTCGGGATATCATCCGCAGGCAATAGCAGAAGCTGGACAATCTGGAGTATAATTCCTCAATATATGGTTTCCAGACAGTTTGGAATCAAGTCGCATCCATCCGAATGGTAAGCATTTGTCCATAAGTATGCAGAATTCCCAAATGAAATATTTGTGCGTTATTTTCATTATAACAGTCGTTGAATTTAATCAAGGTGTTTTCTATGATATATTACATTTGTTTTTCGGTTTATCTTATAAATGTTGATATGTCAACTGCGAACAAGGCAGTTGAAACCGCCACTGCAGATGCTAGATCATTGATGTATAATAAAAATAACAAAGAACCCAGTATGGATCCATGTGGAACACCAAGCTTTACTCAGTTTATCTCTGACCTTATTTTATGTGTATTCTCGTTAAACGCCTCTACACGTTGCTTCGTATCTGCCAAGTACGGCTTCAACTACCGTAATGGTGGTTGGAGCTCATAATTTCCAACTTGCTTAACAAAATGTGATGGTTACCACTATCAAAGCTTTTCGATAAGTATGGTTCATCAGCACACATACCGTTCGTTCATACCCTCGTCTATTTCTCGTTGAAAGATGACTCTAGTTGTTACTGGCGGCCTTCTTCCGCCCTGATGGTAGCTAGAATTTATTATCTTGCATTTTTTCATATTTTCAATAAAGTTAATTTTAAGTGAACTTTGTGTGTTTGATTGTCGTAAAGAGGTAAAGAACAGCAGTGCGGTTGACAACAGCGTATTATTGTAGTTGTATTATTTACTTATTAATTAGTAAACATTCCAGGGACTGTGGGGCAGTACAATATACACACTGTTCGGATTACTCTTCCCGCATAATGGATTCCCATTATCAAGTCGAGTAACCAGTTATTCGACTTGATAATGGGAATCCACGTCTTCCCGAAACACGTGTCGTCCAGATTTCATTAAAGTATTAATTAATTCGAGAGAAGTAATCCGAACAGTGTTTACTTATTAATTAGTTAAGTAATTAGACAATTATTATTAAAACTAGAATTTAATTTAGACAAAAGAAAAACATTTTCCTTACAAAACTGTGTAAGTACTTAAGTAAAAAAACTAAAGCTATTAGAATTTTAAAATTACAAATGCAAAAGCAATCTACTGGTAAAACCTGTAACGATAGAGCAAATGAGATTTTATCGTACATAGAACCACATTCATCGTTTCAAATGAACGACTAGAATAAATAAACCAAGGCATACCATTTTGCTTTTGGAGTGTGTATATTTTTCTTAAGCAATCAGTTAAAATTTAAGTTGATTAAGAGACGTATTGAATACAGGAATAGATCGTTTCATTACTTTCAATCTACAAGAACACGGCGACGCACAAGCTAATTTTAAAAAATTATTTATCGAGAACTCCCTTTCTTTCCGCATTGGTGGTAAGAACGACTGAAATAATAGAACAACAATCTAGTTTTACACAAAAAGAATTAATAACGCCTATTATCATCGAAAACGTGATAGTTGAGAAGTGTTCCTCGTCAAAGTTATCGATTTTTATTCGCGCATTTAGTGTTATGTTTCGGCGAACATCTGTTAAATGGCCATAATTTTTTTTAATGCGTGTAAGTAATATGTATTATGTACTATATATAACGACACGTATCAACATCAAACAGTATGGATACGTTGCATGTGAATAATATCAGTTAAAAGCCAAGTTATATAATCACGTGATGCATACAATTTTAGAAAAGAAATTGTACAATGTACAAGTGTTATTTAAAATAACTGAGCGAGTGTTCAATATGTTCCATCCTGTACTATGAAAAACACCTTTAAATTGCGTAGCTTTGAATTCTACAGAACATTCGTCTAAAATGATTTTCTCTAAAACGAAAAATGGAGCTGGAAGCTAGAGCGCACCTGTGCGTGTAGTTGTATGGTGTTCATAATGTATGAGATTGTTTATTATTGATAACACCTATTACTTATTGTTAGATCTTTTGTTTGGATTTACAGTATCATGTAGCATGTCTTCAACGTTCAATTTCTATAAAAAAAAACATCGACGTATTTAAATCTAAACCAGGGCTGTCCAACTGCAAGTGCCCCAAGGGCCGCTTAAAAAAAAAACGGTTTGGACGTTTGGAGGGCCGCATTATAAAATACTTCGTATGCAACTTTATCAGTGAGTTTTAATAGGTATGGTACACAAATAAAAAACGCCTCTGTATTATTATTTTAATTATTTAATTTTTAATTTATTGATTTTTTCAAAAAACATCAAATTACAAAAAAATCAGTGGGAAATTTTAGGATGTTGTTTTTCACTAACTAATGCATCAATATTAACTTTAATATTTATTGTTGATAAACGAAGCAACCAAGTAAGTGACTTATCAGAGAGGGAACATCTATATTTTCACTTTATAAAGTTCCTGTTGGAAAAGCTGCTTTCGCAAAGGTACGTGCTTCCCAGCATTGAGCCTAGTGTAAGCCCCAAGTTTCGCAAGTTGGGGTATCGTTCTTCTGGCAGCAACTTGAAAAACTCCAATACAGTTTCAGTTCTTGCTTGGTAAAAAGGATCTGATTGCAGATCACACAATTCCAGTTGAAGGTTTGCTCTGCTCACATTCTCAACTGAAATTGTAAGGGGTTGGGTAAAAACTGAAATCTCTCTTTCGATTTTTCTAAAGTCGCTAAATCGATTTTCGAGTTCTTCTGCAATTGTGTCAATGTATTTTATACGAGGTAAATTTGAAACTTCCTCAAAACCCTTCATTTCTTCAAAACGCTTTCTACAACTTGGAAAAAATGAAAAATCATTTTTTTCCATCGATTTTTTTGATCATTGAAGAGCTTAATTTTATGCTTGAATATGTGTCCAAATAAGTTGGCAATATTCTGCTGTTTTCCTTGTAGCTTCAAATTCAATTCGTTAAGGTGAGATGTCA
>JARFOC010000177.1:46318-56891 GCA_031763485.1 Osmoderma eremita
AGGTGATCAAATGTTCGCGGTTTCACTACAATAGCTTGAACGCACCACAACGCAACACTTTTTAAAACGTTAACAACATCAGCGTATATGTTCATTCACCGAGCTCTAGCCGAAAACTGAAATAACAAGAGATGCTATCTAGGAATGGGAAATGCAGGTCTTATCACGTCAAGACATGTTGAAACATTAACCATTGCATGCTTGATCAGTTGTCTACCCGACAACTGAAATAACGTGAAGACATGTTATCTTGTACTAAATATCTATGCATGCATATTTTAGGTGGATAAGCGAATTTTCTGGAACATAAAAACTGGTCAAAAAATTCTGAAAACATAATTGATTTCAGCATGCAAAAGTATATAGGAATCAAGCATTTTTGTGCTTGGGACAAAAATCTTGTTAACCAGTGTAATTAATCAGAAGAAGGACGAGGTGGCAAGAGCATTTATTCTTTATTGGACAGGTAGATACACACAGAGATTTGATTTGTGTGATATTGTAATGACTATGCATTGAGGTAAGCCCTGTTCCAACACCTAGTTTGCTGACGGTTTGTAATCACGTGAACCAATCAGAAAACGTATTTCAATTCTCAAGGTCTCCAATCTGTTGCCCGATAGGTCCACGTCATCACGAACCGCCAGCAAACTGCGTGTTGGGGACTGAGCTATAATATCGGAAAGTTACCTCAATTTCATTTTTGAGAACACAAATTGAGAAATAGGAAAAAAAAAACACCTAAAACTTACTACTTTCACCTAAATTCTAATATATCTGGTAAGAAAAACATACTCGTCAAGTTTTATTACGATAATAAAAATAGAAGAGTCGATGCTCTTTTTGCCACAATTACGTTAAAATGGAAAACGGGAGCATGTGGGTAACCTGCATATAGACATAAACATACGCCTGAGAGCGTACGTAACAACGAAAATATTTTCTTTGTCAGGGACATATGTATGTAGATGATACACGCATCTCTTCTACGCATACCATCCACATATCTTTCCGCCTTTATAATCCGACATTTCAACATTTAAGCCAGTGATAAGCGCATTAATCTTAACAGATGCGGTAACGCCATTCCAAACACCCAGAGATGGAGAATTATTAGCCGCTGTCCGGCCGATTTAGATTAATGTTTATAGCCCCCGTTGCCGTTGAAGTTTTATTTACGAGAACAGACTGATAATAAAGAGTACGTCCTTCACTAGCCTTCATATACGTATTAAGTTGGTGAGCCGTATTAAGTTTATGTTTTCGCATGTTTGAAACTGCAAATGTAGCGGTTAGATAATCGATTTACGCATTCGCGCCATGACTATCGCGAGATTATAAATTGTTATTACCGGCTTACATTATGCGTAATATCTCGCTAATAACGAAGCCACGGTGGGGCATCGTTTGCTTTATTATTAGCTCGAATAGTGCTTTGCCAGTTGAAAGTTTGATTAGTCATGCAATTAGTAAGCTGTGCTAACAGTGCTTGTTTAGGATAGTTTAGATTACTCTAATTACCACAGGTAGATAAAGAACAGTTCCTGTTCGCGAGAAATGGTTACATAAACAAGCATATGCGTCATGGTAATCGAGGATTATAGAGCGAAATGTTACTAAAGCTCATTTGCAACAAGGTGTTATTATGAGTGTTGATAGTGTTAGACATTAGTTACATTGAAAATCAGATAAAAAACAATGTAGCAAATATCAACACGGCGCAGTGGTATGGATTTTATAAATTGTTGATTGATTGTTATAAATATATGACTTTTAACAACACGTCTCTCATTTTTTTACTAAACGTTGTCACAATATCACGTTCTTGTTTGTACGATGAACATCGTTTGACAAAGTGCTATTTTGTGTAGTAGGCATTTCATGGTTGATATTGAAAGCATCTGACCGATGGAGGATTTTTTATGTGGCTGAAAAGCAGAGGGCGCTGCACTTTCAATCACGGATAGATTTGCGAGGTTAGTGTGACAATGTGTGTAAATTTAAAAATAAGAGAACCAATGATGTCTCAAGAGATTATAAAACAACCCTGGTACAAACTTGGTATTGGTATATATGAACTACATGGTGAATCTCTTTTGTTGGTAGTAGATTATTATTCTAAATGTCCAGAAGTATTAAATTTAAATAAAGATTTAACTACTAAAAATGTAATAATAAAATTAAAAACTGTATTTGCTCGGCACGGTATACGTTTTGTAATTATATCAGATTCAGGAAACCAATTTACTAGCTCAGAATTTAAAGAATTTGGGAATTCATGGAGCTTTAAACATTTAACTTCATCGCCACACGATCAACAAACAAATGGTTTAGCAGAAAGAACAATTCAAACTATTAAAAAACTAAAAACTATTAGAAAACAATTGAAGGTAACCAAGATGTTGATTTAGTTCTACTGTTATATAGAAATAAGTTTATAATTTATATAACCGTCACAAATGTTAGTGTCTCCGTATTTAAGAGATAATATGCCTATAACTAAAACTAATAAATAAAATAAATTCCATATCATTTTGTATTAGAAGTGATCGTCCTGTTTAGATAATACCTTTGCGTTACATATAAACAAACAATTATTAAAATTCCACCACTTTTTATAACATCAAAGTCTTATAATGCAGAAATATATTTAAAATTTTTATATATATACATCTTTTTTCATACAAATATATGTAGGTTTTGTTTTTTTTTTTCGATTTCCTTATATCTATTTAATTTAGATGTTTCTCTTTATCCGAAATCCTCAAACAAATATTATATATGACGGCCAACATTTTTACATAAACACCAAACATTCCAGAGACTGTTTTTTATTAGAAAAAAGTGCTGCATAAATCTTTTTTGTTCTCTTTCCTTTACTATTTGTATTCTCGCTTCTCTATCGGCCCGATTGGCAGAAATGCATTGAAACAGGCATTCCAAATAATCCATACCTCTATACGCATATGGATATTCGTTGATAGGTACTTGCACGTTTATAATATCCCGGCGAAGTGCTAACAAGCAGTTATTTGTAATTTTAAGCATTTATTTAAGTATGGCCTTAAAAGTGATTTTTAGCTAATGTTAACGTCAAATCTTAATGTCAGAATGTGACAACTGATACACATATGATATAAAATATCTTTATGGGTGTTAATACGGTTCGATGTATTACCCCAAATTGGCAACTTTTGAAAAATAATATGACAAGTATGTAAGTGAGAAACATAACTATTTTTAAAACTATTTGTATTATCTAGTGCTTATGTGTGAGAATGTGCTATAATTTTAAAAATGTTTTTTAAAATAAAATATTTCAGAATTTATTAGCTTCTTCAAGAGTGCTACAATAAGCAACGAGTTACAAGAAACATTATTTAATTAAACTTGGAACTGAGAGTTTGTACTGGCTGGATTTCATATTTAATAATTCAATATAATATAAACTTATTTACGATATAGTGTCTACAAGAATGATCCTGTTGAATTTAAAAAAGTAATGTTAAATTTTACATGATAAAATATATAAGGATGAAACAGATAAAACAAGTTCTTTTTCCAGTAACCCTGTTGGTTCATCTCACACCAAGACGTAACAATATTGGTTCGCCCATACTAGGAAAAACTTAATCTTTATAAAAAGCTAGGAAAAAGAACTTGTTTCTATCTTTAGTGTAAGATGAACAATAGGGGCTTATCCTTTTTCATATTTATTTACTTTATATACATATATAGGTAGACTTAGGTTTTATGATTTTTTTCATCAATTTTTTTTTGTATTTTTACCGTTCATTTGAAAATTCTTTTGAGACAGTCTCTATAATATATATTATTTGGATATTATAAAAATTGGGGTTGAATTTTGACACTATATTTGTGAGCATAAATTCGTTTTTCTAGAAATTGTTTGGATTGACCAATGTATGTCCAATGTAATTCCACACAAACGTAATGCGAGTTGTTAAATTCATCCATGGATCCATCGATGAATTCAAGAACTCCACCCCATTGTAAATCTGAATACGAAATTCTGCTAATTTGCTTATTAATCTTATTGTTAGTTTACAAATGCCTGATGATTTATTTGATGATGTACCTATGGATTGTTTAGTTTTTGTAAATAACTATTTTTTATTATTGTTTGGTTTATGGACGACTTTTCTTTGAAACCGCTTCAAGGTGTTTTTTTTTGTAAATTTTCCTAAAGTTTTGAAACATGATAATGTAATAAACTTATTTACATCTTCGTTAATAGTTTATTATGTGTTTGTTCGGCTATTTTAAACGGTATAATCCTTTTCTTATTGTATCTTTGCATTTATCTACTAACATAGCCGGGTAACTGATTTCTTTTATTAAGGTTTTTTTGGTAGGTTATTTTCTTCCGAAAAAGCAACACATCTGGACAATATTAAATAAAACACAAATCACTACTACCAAATACAATTAATACAAAATAAACAGCTTGCAGTCGTAAGAATCGTAATAAACGGTAACGAGAAACCGAATTGCATGAACACACATATCGTAAATAGTTACAGCTTTAGCACATTTTCACGTTGTGGTTACTGTAATTGGCAAAATATTGCAGCTTTCAATACCTGCTGCAGACTTCTATAGTAATAGTTCTATATATTCAGAAAGCCCGCGTATAAATGTATAAGAATTACAAACAAATAAAGGGAAATTGTTTCAATTAATTAGATATTTACGAATTGTTCGTTGTTTAATTGGCAATTTTCCAGAAAGCGAGAATAATAACAATTGCAATGAATGTAGGTCAAAAGAATGAGGCAAGCGAAATACCTTAAGTCCGACATTCCATCCAAGGTTGTCACAGGCGATTCCAGCTGTGCTTTTGCAAAAATAAACAAATCACAATTTAACTTTTCCCAAAACAAGATAACAGCATAAAATTTAACGATTATCAGATGTTTCTCTCGCGCGAACGAAGCGAAGCAAACGCGTTTCTTTTCTAATCTGACATTGAAATGGGTTCTACAGACGTATCGGAACTGCAGTTGGTTTTTTGCAGTAATGACAAGGTACTATCACACGCGCACGCGAGCAAACGAAACACGACGTTATAACAATGCATATAAATCAAAATCGACCCAACATGTGCGCGAGAACGCGCCGACTGACCGTGGATCGTCGACGGGCTAGCAAGAGGACCATGTGCACGGTTCAAATCCCCCACCTTCGCGGACACCGTGGATTACCTGACCCCCTGGTGCGAAGCTGCAACTGCTTATGTAATCGAACTGCGGACGTTTTAACCTGCTAATGACCCACCGCCCGGTAAGGGTACCGTTCGCGAGATTTTAGCGATGATCTTGTATAAATCGGCGCCCAAGAAGAAGGCGTAAATGTGCAATTAATGGGATTTATTCGATGAATAAAATTAACTGTGAAAATTTTAAATAAAAAAAGTTGATTCAAATTAAACAATTCTTAGTTGTGTTTATCTTAACACTTTGACTGCCAAGTCGCATTTCACAGGAGGGTCGCTGGCCCCACGTAATTTTTTTAAGGCTAAAATTTTCAAAACGGTTTATTGCAACTAATGGAATCTGAATTTCCATCTGTTTTATTTCTTTTATGTCTTTTTCATGCGTGAATAAATAAAATACACGTGGCGGGGAAGTAAAAAATAATGATCCACGCCACATGTATACGTGAACATGCACGATTTATGCAAGTCTGTTCCTGTCGACATAAAGCGCGAAATATAATACATATTAGAAATGTAATAGTTCAGCTACATGTACACTGCAGTAGTGTTTAGTGTTAAGTGTTTTGTTTTTGTGAAAAATGGCGTGGTATGAAAAGGAGCAAGCTACATTACAGGCATTATGGGATGACATGCAAGATATGAGCGATGGCAATCCGTTTCAAAATAGTTCTGGTGCTAACCCAGACTATATCACAGAAACTTCAAATCGACGGAGGGATGCCCTACCAACCAAAAAGTGCCGAACAATAAATAAAGGTATTGCCAGGAAATATTTCAAGTAGACTTAGATTTGTCTGTTCATTTTTCGGACATAGGCCATGCTTCTTCTGAACCTGAGTCTGATAGTGAAGATTCGTCTGCTGAAGAGGAAAATAGTACGGGGGATTGGGGACCAATAATAGGAAATAGAAGAAATTTTAATTTTGAAGAAGATGTTGGCCCAACACAGGAAGTTATTGATTTGAAAAATGAAAGCGAATATGTAGACGAACGTAAACATATTCGCTTTCACGATGATATAATAGATATGCTGGTTGAACAAACTAATTTATATGCGTATCAGTATATTATCAATGGTATTCCTGAGCAAAGTATTAGCCCGTCTTCGCGATTAAATAAATGGAAAGAAACAAAACAAGAATGAAATGCATTTCTTTCTAGGGATGCTAATGTGGATGGGCTTAGATAGAAAACCGACCCTCTCTGACTATTGGAGGAGTTCTGACTTGTACTACTCCAAAGCTGTTACTTACATGCCCTGAAATAGATTTGAAATTTTACCCAGATTGTGGCATTTTTCTGATAAGGAGTTGTGCGATTCAGCAGACAGACTTTACAAAATCAGTTCTTTGGTAAATTTATTGAATGCACAATTCAGAAAGGGTCGTATTGCCAGAAGAAAAGGTTTGCATTGACGAGACGATGGTGCCATTTCGTGGTCGCTTGAAATTTCGCCAATATATAAAAGGAAAACGACACAAATTCGGAATCAAACTTTTCAAGCTCTGCCTTCCTAGAGGATACTAAAATTTATTGCGACATAGAAAAGACTGGTGGTATGTCAGTGGCGACAAAAGGTGTCTTTGAATTAATGCAAGAATGTCTGGATAAAGGAATCACTGTTTATACAGACACATAGTCACATAATGTGTATAAAACATTATAAAAACCTAACAAATAGACCAATAATAATTAAGTACATGACAAATGAAACAATAACAAATCTTTGGCAGTTTTACGAAAAGACCTATAAACAAGTATTTGCTTTATATGAGCAGGTAAATTATTATATATATATTTTTATCTCTAGTTTGTTGGTAAGAGACGAAGAAGCAGTATCGGCATATAGTTTCCAAGCGATGTTGAACTTTATGCGCATTCATCTGTTTACTTGCCACAAAAACGGGTAGGCAGAATTAAAAAAAGTATGTTCATTCCTGAGCGTTTTTATAAAAAAACTTTACTTTTAAATCCAGGATATATTTCCTATTGGAATTTGGTCTAAAATGTAAATAAATATGTATTTTTCCAGAAGGCTAGTCCAGCTATTTCACCCTTGTTCTTATCAAAAGCTGGAAATATCGGTTAATTGTTTTGGCATTTTTGAAGTTTCGAATGTCGAATTCGTATAATTATCGCTTGTCCAGAGTATATTTAAAAAAAAAAAGAGTAACCTAAATTAGACTATTATCTAGATTAGTCGCTTTTTGGGGCTTTTTCTTCTGTTTTAGTTATATTATCTTGATACTAGAGGTTGTGAACTTATGTTGTTGATCATATTGTGACGGATCAAAATTATTTTGATCGCTTTACATACTTTATATACAGCGGATTTTTTTACAGCATTATATAGGCTGTCTTCCGCAAGCAACATAATCTTCTATCTATATAGTCAATTTCTATTTGCCATTTATTCGTCATTCTTTGATATTGGTGCAGTACAGATGTGTATTCGTAACTTTCTGTTGTTCTTGTTTTCTTTGCGTTGAGGGAATGCTCCCTTCTTTTGTTTCGCTAGTCTTTACCTCATCATCTGGATGAGGTAGATTTATTTTGTTTGGGAAATATAATTATCTAACCACTGACGATATGCTAAAACGGGACTTGCTGTTTTGCGTGCAACAAATTAAACCGCAGTATGATAAAGGCAGGATTGACGAACTTGCAAAAGAAAAAGGTCATGACGTTCTTCGATTACCACCTTACCACTGCGAGTTAAATCCTATTGGAATGGTATGGGTATAAGTTAAAAACTGTATGAAGATGAATAGTACCACATTTAAGGTAAAAGATATGGAGGGATTAATTCGAAGAGCATATATAGCACTGTAACAGTTGATAATTGGCAAAATTACATCAAACTTGCAAAAAATATTGAAAAGGAAATGTGGATAATTTGCAAGATGACATTGAAGAATTTATTATTCATGTAACAGATTCGTCATCATCTGAAGTTCAAACTGGCTCATCGACTGACTAAAAGTTGAAACAAGATATATGTGTGTATAATTGCTATTCCTTTCTCATACATTATTGTATTATGTGGGGATTTATATGATTCTAGCTATTTTTGTTACAAAAGTGGAAACTATTATTTCTTAAAGGATTATATATTTTACTTTAAATGTAATGAATTGTATAATACCCCAATTCCTAAATAAATGTTCGAAATGTAAATTACGTTAATGTTGAGGAATAATAAAGAAAATTATGGGCTTTTTTTTATATCTTACTATTTTCCTTAAAATATTCATTTTAATTTGCAGAAATCCAAATAATGGAACCGGAAGTAATAATGTACAGCTGATTCGACGATTTGGCAACCGTGTATCGAATCCTCATAAGTTCTGTACTGCATTCGGAAGTTGAGACGATCTATAGTAAAGTAAACATCAGTCTCAAGAAGTGCTTGTGTATGCTTAAGATGAAAACTGATATTTTCAGATTTATTCATACTATTTGGAATAAGTCTCCAATCAGCAAAATATTTTCCCAGTGCAGTTAAATTTTTCGCTAGTAGGCGTTAGTATCCGCTAGTGCTAGATCATCGGCATATCCATTTTTTAGCATTTATTAAGGCGTGTCAGAAATATGAAGATTGAACTGGATAGCTACGGGAACTGACTTCTGGGGAAAACTATTTTTAAGTCTTGGAATTCTACTCTTGCTATTACCTGTTAGTATCTGGGAGATGATGTGGAGCTAATTAGACGGAAGTGTTCTACCATGAAACGTAAAGATTTGGCAACCGATTTGAATGAAGTAAAAAAAATTTGACCACAATAAATATCACCAGGCGCAGCCAAACATGGTAAGAGTAAAGCTTAGTATTAGTAACTTAATAAAAGCGAAACATCAGCATCTTTCACGTCGGTCCACGTTTTTCACTCAAATCACATAAATAAGGAATCAACGAAATTCTTGCACAATGAGCAACTGATTATAAATGCCGTCGAAAAGCAATTACCTTTTTCAATTTAATACTCCGCCGATTGTACACAGTTTCGGTCAATCGAAAATCTTGAATCACGGTCCCATAATTCAAGTTGTCTCCTTTCTTAACTTAGGCGGCTCTCTTCAAAATACCAATTAAATTACGGGTGCTTAACCAGAAAATCGTGCGTAACACAAAGCGACCCGAACGAGAATAAGGAAAAGAGACCACTAAGCGAGGAGAAATAAAATTCAAGAGCGATTAAACCCGCGCTGCACATACAGTAATCCGCTTTGCTCGATAAATGTCCATATAAATCTAGCTCGGAACCGCCACTATCTGTTACCGGAGCGAACACCCACGTGCATCCTTTGTGAAGAACTGAGAAATCGCGAAGGAACGTATTGGTAAGATAGTTACCTTTACAATTATTGCATATTTATTGTAAGAGCTTTTAATGATATGATTCTAATATTTTGAATGTGAAAGTTAGCTTTGTTATGAGATTATGGATGTCAGATTGATTATATAATCTTGATACACAAGAAAACGCGAAAGGATACTGCAATTTTTTCATTTTTATTTACCATACTACCACTACTGAAATAATTCAAATACGTTGTCATAATAATATCAGTAATTCCAGATATTTACCTAGTGTTTGGATGAGATATGCAGATGATGTTTTCGCCGTGTTTGATACAAATTTTTATAACTTCTTATATGAACTTAATTCAAAATTCAAAAGCGGTCAATTTTAGATCTGAAAAAGAGATTAAAAATGAACTTTTTTTTAGATAGGTACCCTAGTAATTGAAAATAAAGATAGCTAAGAAATCAACATATACCGCAAAAAACGAATGTAAACAGATTTATGTATAATGCTGGATTAAAATCTTCTTGATAAACATTGCAAACTCATTGCTCGTATTTTAAAATACGTTTAAAATAAGTTCCCATGGACTTTCAAGAGCCGGATAACGAATGAATGTAAACAATGAATGTAAAATCTTTAAAACGTTACAATACAAACACACATATTATGTTTATAGTACAGTGAGTGCGTAAAAGTTGGAATAAATTCATTTAAAATTCTGCTGTTTTTTTCGGACCCGTCGATTTTTGATTTTACTTGGCGTGTTTCTAATGATTATTTCATGTATACAGGTGACCCGAAAACATGTTATGACAGGTCACTTTGTGTTTTTTTAATGGAAACACCTTTCTTATTTCATTTTTAAATTCTACGTCAAGTTCTGAACATATTTGATGTATCATGTCCTATACCTGAATTCAATTGTTTTCGAGAAAAATGCACTGGAACAAGATCACATATTTCTATTGAAAGAGCTTATTGACAGAACACTCGCCACAGGAAGAATAGCATATCTCGCCTTCGT